>JARQOD010000758.1:0-125620 GCA_033576555.1 Oophaga sylvatica | reverse complement strand
TGGGCCTTGTTTTTCACCGTTTTAATTTTGTGGTTTCCTTCTTCCTGGCACTAAGAATGTTAAGGCTGATGCCCTCTCGAGGAGTTTCCTTGCGGACTCCCTGAGTTATCTGATCCTTCTTTTTTGAAAGGAGGGTGTAGTTCTTTTCCGCCATCTCACCCAATTTGAGACTTGCTCTGGAGGGGGTAGGAGGATAGGCCCGAGCGTGCCCTGTTGGAAAATTGTTTGTCCCGGACCGTGGAAAAGAGTGTGATGTCTGAGATTCTTGTTCCGCGTTGGCTGGGCACCCCGGGGAAATTTTTTTGGTTCCCAGAGACTTGGTTAGTCGGTCCTTTTGGTGGCCTACCTTGTCTCGTGATGTCAGGGAATTTGTGCAGTCCTGCGGGACTTGCTCTGCCCCAAGCCTTGCTCTCGCTCTAGTGGTTTGTTGATGCCATTGCCTGTGCCAAGAGACCATGGCCCATATCTCTATGGATTTCATTTCCGACCTCCCTGTTTCTCAGAGAATGACCTTCATCTGGGTGTTTGTGATGGTTTTTCCAAGATGATACACTTGTCCCATTGCCAAAGTTGCCTTCCTCCTCTGAATTGGTGCCTTTGTTCCTTCAGCACGTGGTTCGTTACACGGATTCCTGAGAACTTTGTGTTTGACAGAGGAGTCCAGTTTGTTTCCAGTTTTGGAGACCTTTTGTTCTAAATTGGTGTTCAATTGTCTTTTCCTCGGCTTTTCATCCTCAGACCAATGGTCAAACTGAGGAAAAACCAGACATTGGAGACTTATCTAAGATGCTTTGTGTCTGCTGATCAGGTTGACTGGGTCTCTTTTTTGCCTTTGGCTGAGTTTGCTCTTAATATAGGGCTAGCTCTGCCACTTTGAGTCTCCATTTTCTGTAATTCTGGGTTTTACCCCCGATTTTTCTTCGGACAGACGGAGGTTTGTCTGTCCAGGTGTTGACTCTGTTGTGGAGCGTATGCAAAAAGTTTGGGACCAGGAAGTGGAGATTTTTGTCCCTCTCAGGAGAGGGCCCCAGGGGTTTTTGCTAACCGGCATGGACTGATGGTCCTCGGTTTAAAGGGGGGGACTTGGTCGGGTTTGTCCTCAAGAAATATTCTATGGAGTGCATCTCCTAAATTTAAGCCTAGGTTCATTGGACCTTATAAGATCATGGAGTTCTTATCCTGTTCTTTTCGTTTGCTTCTTCAGGACATTTAAGATCCATAACGTGTTCCATAAGTCCTTGTGAAGAGGTTTGTTGAGCCAGTGGTTCCTACTGCTTTGCCTCCTGACCCTGTTCTGGTTGAGGGCAATATGGAGTTTGTGGTTGAGAAAATATTGAATTCTCGTTTTTCTAGACGGAAACTCCAGTATTTGGTTAAGTGGAGAGGTTATGGTCAGGAAGACAATTCTTGGGTGTTTGCTTCGGACATCCATGCTAGGAGACTCATCCGTGCGTATCATGGAACTCATCCTGACGACCTGGTTGCTCAAGTGAGGGTTCGGTGACCCTCCTCAAGGGGGGGGTACTGTTGTGAATGGACTTGAAATGAGTTCTGAGCAGAGGCTCCCTCTGGTGGTTACAAGCGGTACTGGACTGTCCAGTGAAGATTGTGAGGAGGGGGAATCAGGTGTTACTGACTGGTCTTATATAAGGGAGTCGCCTTCCATCAGGGTTGCCGGTGATCATTGTTCTGGTCTCAATCCTTGAGTCCTGTTTACTTTGTAGCCTGCTGTGTCGTGTCTGCATCTCCTGCTAACAGATAAGACATTTTCTTCTTTTTGTTTTTGTGCTTGATTTTTGCATTTTGTACTGCACTTCTGTGGGGGCCTTCAGGGTCCCCTCCGGGGGCTTTTGCCCTCTCGTTTAGTTCAGCCACTGATGTTTGTACTTTTGCTTTTTCCAGTTTTTTCAGTGGCTGCTGTTTTGATTTTGTTACACCAGAGAACTAATTAATAATTTAGGTGGTAGAGGTCGTGTGATCTCAGGTGATTTTGAAATTAGTAGAGTTGGTGCTTTCAGGGTTTTTTGGGATTGCAGTAAGTGCCCTTCCTATCCTTTTCTATTTAGGTAGTTTGGGCCCCAACGTTTCCTCATACTATTTTCTGTCTGTGTCAGTATTTCATCTTGTCTAACCCCATTACATGTTTGGGGGCTTTCTATGTTCTTTGGGGATCTGCTCCGGGGCAGATAGCTTTCCTCTTTCTATCTTTAGGTGTAGTTAGTTTCTCAGGCTGTGACGAGGCGTCTAGGACCAACGTAGGAAAGCTCCACGGCTGCCTCTACTTGTGGTGGTTAGTCAGGGTACTGCAATCTCATAGATTCCAACTTCTCTGGTGTATTGCCTTTTTTACCTGCACTCCTCAGCTACCGAAACATAACAGGCGCCCCTACCAGCAGCCCCTCCGTCTAGCATCTGGCCCCCCTACCAGCAGCCCCTCCTGTCTAGCATTCTGGCCCCCCTACCAGCAGCCCATCCGGTCTAGCATCTGGCCCCTAGAATGGATGGGCTGCTGTTAGGGGGCCAGATGCTAGACCGGAGGGGCTGCTGGTAGGGGGGCCAGATGCTAGACCGCAGGGGCTGCTGGTAGGGGGCCAGATGGTAGACCGGAGGGGCTGCTGGTAGAGGGATCAGATGCTAGACCGGAGGGGCTGCTTGTAGGGGGGCAGATGCTAGACCGGAGGGGCTGCTGGTAGGGGGTCAGATGCTAGTCCGGAGGAGCTGCTGGTAGGGGGCCAGATGCTAGACGGAGAGGCTGCTGGTAGGTGGGCCAGATGCTAGACCGGAGGGGCTGCTGGTAGGGGGTCAGATGCTAGACCGGAGGAGCTGCTGGTAGGGGGGCCAGATGCTAGACCGGAGAGGCTGCTGGTAGGTGGGCCAGATGCTAGACCGGAGGGGCTGTTGGTAGGGGGCCAGATGCTAGACCAGAGGGGCTGCTGGTAGGGGGGCCAGATGTTAGACCGGAGGGGCTGCTGGTAGGGGGGCCAGATGCTAGACCAAAGGGGCTGCTGGTAGGGGTGCCAGATGCTAGACCGGAGGGGCTGCTGGTAGGGGGGCCAGATGCTAGACCGAAGGGGCTGCTGGTAGGGGGGCCAGATGCTAGACCGGAGGGGCTGCTGGTAGGGGGCCAGATGCTAGACCGGATGGGCTGCTGTTAGGGGGCCAGATGTTAGAATGGATGGGCTGCTGGTAGGGGGGCCAGATGCTAGACTGGATGGGCTGCTGGTAGGGGGGCCAAATGCTAAATCGGATGGGCTGCTCGTAGGGGGGCCAGATGCTAGAACGGATGGGCTGCTGTTAGGGGGGCCAGATGCTAGACCAGAGGGGCTGCTCGTAGGGGTGCCAGATGCTAGACCGGAGGGGCTGCTGGTAGGGGGGCCAGATGCTAGACCGGATGGTCTCCTGTTAGGGTGGGCAGATGCTAGAATGGATGGGCTACTGGTAGTGGGCTGATGCTAGAATGGATGGGCTCCTGGTAAGGGGGCAGATGCCAGAATGGTTGAGCTGTTGGTAGGATGCAGACGATAGAATTGATGTGCTCCTGATAGGGGGACAGATGCTAGGATGGATGGGCTGCTGGTAGGGGGTGATGCTAGATTGGATGAGCTCCTGGTAGGGGCAAATGACCGGAGGGCTGTTGGTAGGGGGCCAGATGCTAGACCAGAGGGGCTGCTGGTAGGGGGGCCAGATGCTAGACCGGAGGGGCTGCTGGTAGGGGGGCCAGATGCCTAGACCGGAGGCTGCTGGTAGGGGGCCAGATGCTAGACCGGAGGGCTGCTGGTAGGGGGCCAGATGCTAGACCGAAGGGGCTGCTGGTAGGGGGCCAGATGCTAGACCGGAGGGGCTGCTGGTAGGGGGCCAGATGCTAGACCGGAGGGCTGCTGGTAGCGGTGGGGCTTACCAGATGCTAGACCGAGGGGCTGCTGGTAGGGGGGCCAGATGCTAGACCGGATCGGGCTGCTGGTTAGGGGGCCAGATGCTAGCCCGGATGGGACTGCTGGTAGGGGGGGCCAGATGCTAGACCTGGATGGGCTGCTGGTAGGGGGAGCCAAATGCTAACCGGATGGCTGCTGTTAGGGGGGCCAGATGCTAGACTGGATGGACTGCTGGTAGGGGGGCCAGATGCTAGACTGGAGGGTGCTGGTAGGGGGCCAATGCTAAACCGGAGGGTGCTCTGTAGGGGGGCCAGATGCTAGACCGGATGGGCTGCTTTAGGGGGGCAGATGCTAGACAGAGGGTTGCTGTAGGGGGGTAGATGCTAGATGGATGGGTCACTGGAGAGAGGGCAGATGCTAGAAGGATGGGCTTAGGTGTGGGCAGATGCTAGAATGGATGGGCTGCCTGTAGGGGGGTAGATGCCTAGAATGGTTGGACCTGGATGGAGGAGCAGATCGCTAGAATTGATGGGCTACTGTAGGGGCAGATGCTAGAATGGATGGGCTCCTGGTAAGGGGGCAGATGCAGATGGATGAGCCTGTAGGAGGAGCAAAGCTAGAATGATGGCTTCTGATAGGGGGAAGATGCTAGATGGATGGGCTCTGGTAGGGGCTGATGCTAGAATGGATGGCTCCTGGTAGGGGCAATGCTAGAATGGAAGGGCTGCTGGTAGGGGGATGATGCTAGAATGGATGGGCTCCTGGTAGGGGCACTGCTTAAATGAATGGGCTCCTGGTAGGGGCAGATTCTAGAATGGATGGGTGCAGGTATGGGGCAGATGCTATAAATTGATGGGCTGCTGGTAGGGGGCAGATGTGTTTAATGAATGGGCTTCTGGTAGGAGGCAGAATCTAGGATGGAAGGGTGCAGTTTAGGGAGTGCTTGATGTTCTGAGAATGATGGATGGGCTTCTGGTAGGAGGCAGAGATAGAATGGAAAGGGTGCGTTAGGGGGCTGATGCTAGAATGGATGGGCTTCGTAGGGGTAAATGATAGAATGGATGGGCTGCAGATAGGGCGGCAGATGCTAGAATGGATGGGCTGCTGGTGGGTACAATGCTAGAATGGATGGCGCGTAGCCAGAGCCAGAATTGGATGCATGCTGTCGCTACAGAGCCTTGAATTCGGCATGCCCCCTACCAGCAGCCCATCCATTCTAGCATCGCCCCTACCAGCACCCATCCATTCTAGCATTCTCCCCCCCTGACCACCTTCAGTTTCTCGCCCTCTACCAGCAGCCCATCCATTCGAGCATCTCCCCCTACCACAGCCCATCCATTCTAGCATTTCCCCCCTACAGCAGCCATCATTAGCATCTGCCCCTCCTACCAGAGCCCTCCATTCTAGCATCTCCCCCCCTACCAGAAGCCCATCCATTCTAGCATCTGCCCTCCACAGAAAGCCCATCATTCTAGCATCTGCCCCCCTACCAGAGCCCATCCATTCTAGCATTTGCCCCCCACCAGCAGCCCATCCATCTAGCATCTGCCCCCTACCAGCAGCCCATCCATTCTAGCATCTGCCCCCCTACCTGCAGCCATCCATTCTAGCTTCCCCCCTACCAGCAGCCATCCATTCTAGATTGCACCCTACCAGCAGCCATCCATCTAGCGTCTGCCCCCTACCAGAGCCATCCATTCTAGATCTCCCCACCCATCCACTAGCGTCTGCCCCTTCCAGAGCCATATCTAGCATCTCTCCCCCACAGCAGCACCATCCATTCTAGCATCTGCCCCCCCTAGCAGCCCATCCATTCTAGATTCTGCCCCCCCTACCAGCAGCCCATCCATTCTAGCATTCTGCCCCCCTACCAGCAGCCCATCCATTCTAGCATCTGCCCCCTACCAGCAGCCATCCATTCTAGCATCTGCCCCCTAGCAGCAGCCTCCATTCTAGCATCTGCCCCCCCTAGCAGCAGCCCATCCATTCTAGCATCTGCCCCTCCACCAGCAGCCCATCCATTCTAGCATCTGCCCCCCACCAGCAGCCCATCATTCTAGCATCTGCCCCCCACCAGCAGCCCATCCATTCTAGCATTTTGCCCCCCACCAGCAGCCCATCATCTAGCATCTGCCCCCCTACCAGCAGCCCCTCCATTCTAGCATCTGCCCCCCTACCAGCAGCCCATCCATTCTACCGTCTTCCCCCACTACCAGCAGCTCATCCATTCTAGCGTATGCACCACTACCAGCAGCCCATTCTCTCTAGCGTCTGCCCCACTACCAGCAGTCCATCCGGTCTAGCATCTGCCCCCTTACCAGAAGCCCATCCATTCTAGCATCTTCCCCCCACCAGCAGCCCATCCATTCTAGCATCTGCCCCCCCACCAGCCCATCCATTCTAGCATCTGCCCCCCCTACCAGCAGCCCATCCATTCTAGCATCTGCCCCCTACCAGCAGCCCATCCATTCTAGCATCTGGCCCCCCTACCAGCAGCCCATCCAGTCTAGCGTCTGGCACCCTTACCAGCAGCCCATCCGGTCTAGCATCTGGCCCCCCTACCAGCAGCCCATCCGGTCTAGCATCTGGCCCCCCTACCAGCAACCCCTCCGGTCTAGCATCTGGCCCCCCTACCAGCAGCCCCTCGGTCTAGCATCTGGCCCCCCTACCAGCAGCCCATCCGTTCTAGCATCTGGCCCCACTTCCAGCAGCCCATCCGGTCTAGCATCTGGTCCCCCTACCAGCAGCCCCCCGGTCTAGGATCTGGCCCCCCTACCAGCAGCCACTCCGGTCTAGCATCTGGCCCCTCTACCAGCAACCCCTCCGGTCTAGCATCTGGCCCCCCTACCAGCAGCCCCTCTGGTCTAGCATCTGGCCCCCCTTACCAGCAGCCCCTCCGGTCTAGCATCTGGCCCGCCTACCAGCAGCCCCTCCGGTCTAGCATCTAGCCCCCCTACTAGCAGCCCATACGGTCTAGCATCTGGCCCCTAGAATGGATGGGCTGCTGGTAGGGGGGCCACATGCTAGAAGGAGGGGCTGATGGTAGGGGGGCCAGATGCTAGACCGCAGGGGCTGCTGGTAGGGGGCCAGATGGTAGACCGGAGGGGCTGCTGGTAGGGGGGGGCAGTTGCTAGACCGGAGGGGCTGCTGGTAGGGGGCAAGATGCTAGCCTGGAAGGTCTGCTGGTAGGGGGGCCAGATGCTAGACCGGAGGGGCTGCTGGTAGGGGGGCCAGATGCTAGACCGGAGGGGCTGCTGGTAGGGGGGCCAGATGCTAGACCGGAGGGGCTGCTGGTAGGTGGGCCAGATGCTAGACCGGAGGGGCTGCTGGTAGTGGGCCAGAAGCTAGACCAGAGGGGCTGCTGGTAGGGGGGCCAGATGCTAGACCGGAGGGGCTGCTGGTAGGGGGCCAGAAGCTAGACCAGAGGGGCTGCTGGTAGGGGGCCAGATGCTAGACCGGAGGGGTTGCTGGTAGGGGTGCCAGATGCTAGACCGGAGGGGCTGTTGGTAGGGGGGCCAGATGCTAGAATGAAGGGGCTGCTGGTAGGGGGTCAGATGCTAGACCGGAGGGCTGCTGGTAGGGGGCCAGATGCTAGACCGGAGGGGCTGCTGGTAGTGGGGCCAGATACTAGACCGGAGGGGCTGCTGGTAGGGGGGCCAGATGCTAGACCGGAGGGGCTGCTGGTAGGGGGCCAGATGCTAGACCGGAGGGGCTGCTGGTAGGGGAGCCAGATGCTAGACTGGAGGGGCTGCTGGTAGGGAGGCCAGATGCTAGACCGGAGAGGCTGCTGGTAGGGGGGCCAGATGCTAGACCGGAGGGGCTGCTGGTAGGTGGGCCAGATGCTAGACCGGAGGGGCTGCTGGTAGGGGGGCAAGATGCTAGACCGGAGGGGCTGCTGGTAGGGGAGCCAGATGCTAGACCGGTGGAGCTGCTGGTAGGGGGGCCAGATGCTAGACCGGAGGAGCTGCTGGTTGGGGGGCCAGATGCTAGACCGGAGAGGCTGCTCTTAGGGGGGCCAGATGCTAGACTGGATGGGCTGCTGGTAGGGAGGCCAGATGATAGACCGTAGGGGCTGCTGGTAGGGGGGCCAGATGCTTAGACCAGAGGGGCTGCTGTAGGAGAGCCAGATGCTATACCGGAGGGGCTGCTCGTAAGGAGGCCAGATGCTAGACCCAAGGGGCTGCTGGTAGCAAGGCCAGATGCTAGACCGGAGGGGCTGCTGGTAGGGAGGCCAGATGCTAGACCGTAGGGGCTGCTGGTGTGGGGGCCAGATGCTAGACCGGAGGGGCTGCTGGTAGTGGAGCCAGATGCTAGACTGGAGGGGCTGCTGGTAGTGAGGCCAGATGCTAGACCGGAGGGGCTGCTGGTAGGGAGGCCAGATTCTAGACGAGAGGGGCTGCTGGTAGGGAGGCCAGATTCTAGACCAGAGGGGCTGCTGGTAGCAGGGCCAGATGCTAGACCGGAGGGGCTGCTGGTAGGGTGGCCAGATGCTAGACTGGAGGGGCTGCTGGTAGGGGGCCACATGCTAGACCGGAGGGGCTGCTGGTAGGGGGGCCAGATGCTAGACCGGAGGGGCTGCTGATAGGGGCCAGATGCTAGACCGGAGGAGCTGCTGGTAGGGGGGCCAGATGCTAGACCGGAGTGGCTGCTGGTAGGGGGGCCAGATGCTAGACCAGATGGGCTGCTGCTAGGGGGCCAGATGCTATAAAGGATAGGCTGCTGGTAGGGGTGCCAGATGCTAGACCGGAGTGGCTGCTGGTAGGGAGGCCAGATGCTAGACCGCAGTGGCTGCTGGTAGGGGGGCCAGATGCTAGACCGGAGGGGCTGCTGGTAGTGGGGCCAGATGCTAGACCGGAGGAGCTGCTGGTAGGGGGGCCAGATGCTAGACGAAGGGAATGCTGGTACGGGGGCCAGATGCTAGACCGGATGGGCTGCTCATAAGGGTGCCAGATGCTAGACCGGATGGGTTGCTGGTAGGGGGGCCAGATGCTAGACCCGAGTGGCTGCTTGTATGGGGGCCAGATGCTAGACCGGAGGGGCTGCTGGTAGGGAAGCCAGATGCTGGACCAGAGGGGCTGCTGGTAGGGGGCCAGATGCTAGACCGGAAGGGCTGCTGGTAGGGGGCAGATGCTAGACTGCAGCGGCTGCTGGTAGGGGGCCAGATGGTAGACCGGAGGGGCTCCTGGTAGGGGAGGCAGATGCTAGACCGGTGGGGTTGCTGGTAGGGGGCAAGATACTAGACCGGAAGGGCTGCTGGTAGGGGGGCCAAATGCTAGACCGGAAGGGCTGCTCGTAGGGGGCAGATGCAGGACTGCAGCGGCTGCTGGTAGGGGGCCAGATCACTCTAGCGTCTGCCCCACTACCAGCAGTCCATCCGGTCTAGCATCTAGCCCCCCTACCAGCAGCCCATCCATTCTAGCATCTGCCCCCTTACCAGAAGCCCATCCATTCTAGCATCTTCCCCCCACCAGCAGCCCATCCATTCTAGCATCTGCCCCCCCACCAGCCCATCCATTCTAGCATCTGCCCCCCCTACCAGCAGCCCATCCATTCTAGCATTTGCCCCCTACCAGCAGCCCATCCATTCTAGCATCTGGCCCCCCTACCAGCAGCCCATCCAGTCTAGCGTCTGGCACCCTTACCAGCAGCCCATCCGTCTAGCATCTGGCCCACCTACCAGCAGCCCATCCGGTCTAGCATCTGGCCCCCCTACCAGCAACCCCTCCGGTCTAGCATCTGGCCCCCCTACCAGCAGCCCCTCCGGTCTAGCATCTGGCCCCCCTACCAGCAGCCCATCCGTTCTAGCATCTGGCCTCACTTCCAGCAGCCCATCCGGTCTAGCATCTGGCCCCCCTACCAGCAGCCCCTCCGGTCTAGGATCTGGCCCCCCTACCAGCAGCCACTCCGGTCTAGCATCTGGCCCCCCTACCAGCAACCCCTCCGGTCTAGCATCTGGCCCCCCTACCAGCAGCCCCTCTGGTCTAGCATCTGGCCCCCCTTACCAGCAGCCCTTCCGGTCTAGCATCTGGCCCGCCTACCAGCAGCCCCTCCGGTTAGCATCTAGCCCCCCTACTAGCAGCCCATACGGTCTAGCATCTGGCCCCTAGAATGGATGGGCTGCTGGTAGGGGGGCCACATGCTAGAAGGAGGGGCTGATGGTAGGGGGCCAGATGCTAGACCGCAGGGGCTGCTGGTAGGGGGCCAGATGGTAGACCGGAGGGGCTGCTGGTAGGGGGGGCAGTTGCTAGACCGGAGGGGCTGCTGGTAGGGGCAAGATGCTAGCCTGGAAGGGCTGCTGGTAGGGGGGCCAGATGCTAGACCGGAGGGGCTGCTGGTAGGGGGGCCAGATGCTAGACCGGAGGGGCTGCTGGTAGGAGGGCCAGATGCTAGACCGGAGGGGCTGCTGGTAGGTGGGCCAGATGCTAGACCGGAGGGGCTGCTGGTAGGGGGCCAGATGCTAGACCAGAGGGGCTGCTGGTAGGGGGGCCAGATGCTAGACCGGAGGGGCTGCTGGTAGGGGGCCAGATGCTAGACCGGAGGGGCTGCTGGTAGGGGTGCCAGATGCTAGACCAGAGGGCTGTTGGTAGGGGGGCCAGATGCTAGACCAGTGGGGCTGCTGGTAGGGAGGCCAGATGCTAGACCGATGGGGCTGCTTTTAAGGGGCCAGATGCTAGACCGGAGGGGCTGCTGGTAGGGGGGCAAGATGCTAGACCGGAGGGGCTGCTGGTAGGGGGCCAGATGCTAGACCGGATGGGCTGCTGTTAGGGGGCCAGATGCTAGACCGATGGGGCTGCTTTTAAGGGGGCCAGATGCTAGACCGGAGGGGCTGCTGGTAGGGGGGCCAGATGCTAGACCGGAGGGGCTGCTGGTAGGGGGGCCAGATGCTAGACCGGATGGGCTGCTGGTAGGGGGGCCAGATGCTAGACCGGATGGGCTGCTGTTAGGGGGCCAGATGTTAGACCGGATGGGCTTCTGGTAGGGGGGCCAGATGATAGACCGGATGGGCTTCTGGTAGGGGGGCCCGATGCTAGACTGGATGGGCTGCTGGTAGGGGGGCAAATGCTAGACCGGATGCGCTGCTGGTAGGGGGTCAGATGCTAGACCGGATGGGCTGCTGTTAGGGGGGCCAGATGCTAGACCAGAGGGGCTGCTCGTAGGGGGGCCAGATGCTAGACCGGAGGGGCTGCTGGAAGTGGGGCCAGATGCTAGACCGGATGGGCTCCTGTTAGGGTGGGCAGATGCTAGAATGGATGGGCTGCATGTAGGGGGTAGATGCTAGAATGGATGGTCTCCTGGAAAAGGGGCAGATGCTACAATGAATGGGCTACTGGTAGTGGGCTGATGCTAGAATGGATGGGCTCCTGGTAAGGGGGCAGATGCCACAATGGTTGGGCTGTTGGTAGGATGCAGATGCTAGAATTGATGTGCTCCTGATAGGGGGACAGATGCTAGGATTGATGGGCTGCTGGTAGGGGGCTGATGCTAGATTGGATGAGCTCCTGGTAGGGGGCAAATGCTAGAATGGAACGGCTTCTGGTAGGGGGATGATGCTAGAATTGATGGGCTGCTGGTAGGGGCATCTGCTTTAATGAATGGGCTGCTGGTAGGAGGCAGATTCTACTATGAATGGGGTGCAGGTATTGGGGCAGATGCTATGATGGATGGGCTGCTGGTAGGGGGCAGATGTTTTAATGGATGGGCTCCTGGTAGGGGCAGAAGCTAGAATGGAAGGGCTGCTGTTAGGGGGCTGATGCTAGACTGGATAGGCTTCTGGTAGGATGGCAGATGATAGAATGGATGGGCTGCAGATAGGGGGCAGATGCTAGAATGGATGGGCTGTGTGTTGGGGTAAATGCTAGAATGGATGGGCTGCTGGTAGGGCGCAGATGCTAGAATGGATGGGCTGCTGGTAGGGTACAGATGCTAGAATGGATGGCCCCCTACCAGCAGCCCATCCATTCTAGCATCTGCCCCCCTACCAGCAACCCATCCATTCTAGCATCTGCCCCCCCTACCAGCAGCCTATCCATTCTAGCATCGGCCTCCTACCAGCAGCCCATCCATTCTAGCATTTTCCCCCCCTACCAGCGCCCCATCCATTCTAGTTTCTGACCCCCCCTACCAGCAGCCCATCCATTCTAGCATCTGCCGCCTCTACCAGCAGCCCATCCATTCTAGCATCTGCCCCCCCTAGCAGCAGCACATCCATTCTAGCATCTGCCGCTCCTAGCAGCAGCCCCTCCATTCTAGCATCTGCCCCCCCTACCAGCAGCCCATCCATTCTAGCATCTGCCCTCCACCAGCAGCCCATCTATTCTAGCATCTGCCCCCCTACCAGCAGCCCATACATTCTAGCATTTGCCCCCCCACCAGCAGCCCATCCAGTCTAGCATCTGCCCCCCCTACCAGCAGCCCATCCATTCTAGCATCTGCCCCCCTACCAGCAGCGCATCCATTCTACGGTCTTCCCCCACTACCAGCAGCTGATCCATTCTAGCGTATGCACCACTACTACCAGCAGCCCATCCGGTCTAGCATCTGGCCCCCTACCAGCAGCCCATCCATTCTAGCATCTGCCCCCTTACCAGAAGCCCATCCATTCTAACATCTTCACCCCCACCAGCAGCCCATCCATTCTAGCATCTGCCCCCCCACCAGCCTATCCATTCTAGCATCTGCCCCCCCACCAGCAGCCCATCCATTCTAGCATCTGCCCCCTACCAGCAGCCCATCCATTCTAGCATCTGGCCCCCCTACCAGCAGCCCATCCGGTCTAGCGTCTGGCACTCTTACCAGCAGCCCATCCGGTGTAGCATCTGGCCCCCCTACCAGCAGCCCATCCGGTGTAGCATCTGGCCCCCCTACCAGCAGCCCATCCGTTCTAGCATCTGGCCCCCCTTCCAGCTGCCCATCCGGTCTAACATCTGGCCCCCCTACCAGCAGCCCATCCCGTCTAGCATCTGGCCCACCTACCAGCAACCCCTCCGATCTAGCGTCTGGACCCCCCTACCAGCAGCCCCTCCGGTCTATCATCTAGCCCTCCTACCAGCAGCCCCTCCGGTCTAGCATCTGGCCCCCTACCAGCAGCCCCTCCGGTCTAGCATCTGGCCCCCCTAACAGCAGCCACTCCGGTCTAGTATCTGGCCCCCCTACCAGCAACCCCTCCGGTCTAGCATCTGGCCCCCCTACCAGAAGCCCCTCGGTCTAGCATCTGGCCCCCCTACCATCAGCCCCTCCGGTCTAGCATCTGGCCCCCCTACCAGCAGCCCATCCCGTCTAGCATCTGGCCCCCCTACCAGCACCCCTCCGATCTAGCTCTGGCCCCCCTACCAGCAGCCCCTCCGGTCTATCATCTAGTCCCCCTACCAGCAGCCCCTCCGTCTAGCATCTGGCCCCCCTACCAGCAGCCACTCCGGTCTAGTATCTGGCCCCCTACCAGCAACCCCTCCGGTCTAGCATCTGGCCCCCCTACCAGAAGCCCCTCCGGTCTAGCATCTGGCCCCCCTACCATCAGCCCCTCCGGTCTAGCATCTGGCCCCCCTACCAGCAGCCCCTCCGGTCTAGCATCTGACCCCCCTACCAGCAGCCCTCGTGTCTAGCATCTGCCCCCCTACCAGCAGCCCTCCGGTCTAGCATCTGGCACCCCTACCAGCAGCCACTCCGGTCTAGCATCTGGCCCCTCTACCAGCAGCCCCTCTGGTCTAGCATCTGCCCCCCCTACCAGCAGCCCCTCCGGTCTAGCATCTGGCCCCCCTACCAGCAGCCCTCCGGTCTAGCAACTTGCCCCCCTACCAGCAGCCCATCCAGTCCTAGATCTGCCCCCTAGATGCATGGGCTGCTGGTAGGCGGGCCAGATGCTAGACCGGAGAGGCTGCTGGTAGGGGGGCCAGATGCTAGACCGGATGGGCTGATGGTAAGGGTGCCAGAGGCTAGACCGGATGGGCTGCTGGTAGGTGGGCCAGATGGTAGAATGGATGGGCTGCTGGTAAGGGCAGATGCTAGAATGAATGGGCTGCTGGTAGGGGGGGCAGATGCTAGAATGGATGGGCTGGTGGGGGGGCAGATGCTAGAATGGATGGGCTTCTGGTAAGGGGGCAGATGCTAGAATGGATGGGCTGCTGGTAGGGGGGCCAGATGCTAGACCGGATGGGCTGCTGGTAGGGGGGTAGACGCTAGAGTGAATGGGCTGCTGGTAGTGGTGCATACGCTAGAATGGATGAGCTGCTGGTAGTGGGGGAAGACGGTAGAATGGGGATGCTAGTAGGGGGGCCAGATGCTAGACCGAAGGGAATGCAGGAACGGGGGCCAGATGCTAGACCGGATGGGCTGCTCATAAGGGGGCCAGATGCTAGACCGGATGGGATGCTGGTAGGGGGGCCAGATGCTAGACCCGAGTGGCTACTTGTATGGGGCCAGATGCTAGACCGGAGGGGCTGCTGGTAGGGGTGCCAGATGATAGACCGGAGTAGCTGCTGGTAGGGGGGCCAGATGCTAGATCGGTGGGGCTGCTGGTAGGGAGGCCAGATGCTAGACCGATGGGGCTGCTGGTAAGGGGGCCAGATGCTAGACCGGTGGGGCTGCTGGTAGGGGGGCCAGATGCTAGACCGGTGGGGCTGCTGGTAGGGAGGCCAGATGCTAGACCGAAGGGGCTGCTTTTAAGGGGGCCAGATGCTAGACCGGAGGGGCTGCTGGTAGGGGGGCCAGATGCTAGACCGGAGGGGCTGCTGGTAGGGGGGCCAGATGCTAGACCGGATGGGCTGCTGGTAGGGGGGCCAGATGCTAGACCGGATGGGCTGCTGTTAGGGGGCCAGATGCTAGACCGGATGGGCTTCTGGTAGGGGGGCCAGATGCTAGACTGGATGGGCTGCTGGTAGAGGGGCCAGATGCTAGACCAGAGGGGCTGCTGGTAGGAGGGCCAGATGCTAGACCGGAGGGGCTGCTGGTAGGGGGGCCAGATGCTAGACCGGATGGGCTGCTGGTAGGGGGGCCAGATGCTAGACCGGATGGGCTGCTGTTAGGGGGCCAGATGCTAGACGGATGGGCTTTGGTAGGGGGCCAGATGCTAGACGGATGGGCTGCTGGTAGGTGGGCCAGATGCTAGACCAGAGGGGCTGCTCGTAGGGGGGCCAGATGCTAGACCGGAGGGACTGCTGGTAGGGGGGCCAGATGCTAGACCGGATGGGCTCCTGTTAGGGTGGGCAGATGCTAGAATGGATGGGCTGCATGTAGGGGGGTAGATGCTAGAATGGATGGTCTCCTGGAAGAGGGGCAGATGCTACAATGAATGGGCTACTGGTAGTGGGCTGATGCTAGAATGGATGGGCTCCTGGTAAGGGGGCAGATGCCACAATGGTTGGGCTGTTGGTAGGATGCAGATGCTAGAATTGATGTGCTCCTGATAGGGGGACAGATGCTAGGATGGATGGGCTGCTGGTAGGGGGCTGATGCTAGATTGGATGAGCTCCTGGTAGGGAGAAAATGCTAGAATGGAAGGGCTTCTAGTAGGGGGATGAAGCTAGAATTGATGGGCTGCTGGTAGGGGCATCTGCTTTAATGAATGGGCTGCTGGTAGGAGGCAGATTCTAGGATGAATGGGGTGCAGGTATTGGGGCAGATGTTATGATGGATGGGCTGCTGGTAGGGGGCAGATATTTTAATGGATGGGCTCCTGGTAGGGGGCAGAAGCTAGAATGGAAGGGCTGCTATTAGGGGGCTGATGCTAGAATGGATGGGCTTCTGGTAGGATGGCAGATGATAGAATGGATGGGCTGCAGATAGGGGGCAGATGCTAGAATGGATGGGCTGCGTGTTGGGGTAAATGCTAGAATGGATGGTCTGCTGGTAGGGTGCAGATGCTAGAATGGATGGGATGCTGGTAGGGTACAGATGCTAGAATGGATGGCCCCCTACCAGCAACCCATCCATTCTAGCATCTGCCCCCCTACCAGCAACCCATCCATTCTAGCATCTGCCCCCTACCAGCAGCCTATCCATTCTAGCATCGGCCCCTAACAGCAGCCCATCCATTCTAGCATTTGCCCCCCCTACCAAAGCCCCATCCATTCTAGTTTCTGACCCCCCCTACCAGCAGCCCATCCATTCTAGCATCTGCCGCCTCTACCAGCAGCCCATCCATTCTAGCATCTGCCCCCCTAGCAGCAGCACATCCATTCTAGCATCTGCCCCTCCTAGCAGCAGCCCCTCCATTCTAGCATCTGCCCCCCCTACTAGCAGCCCATCCATTCTAGCTTCTGCACTCCACCAGCAGCCTATCTATTCTAGCATCTGCCCCCCTACCAGCAGCCCATACATTCTAGCATTTGCCCCCCACCAGCAGCCCATCCAGTCTAGCATTTGCCCCCCTACCAAAGCCCCATCCATTCTAGTTTCTGACCCCCCTACCAGCAGCCCATCCATTCTAGCATCTGCCGCTCTACCAGCAGCCCATCCATTCTAGCATCTGCCCCCCCTAGCAGCAGCACATCCATTCTAGCATCTGCCCCTCCTAGCAGCAGCCCCTCCATTCTAGCATCTGCCCCCCCTACTAGCAGCCCATCCATTCTAGCTTCTGCACTCCACCAGCAGCCTATCTATTCTAGCATCTGCCCCCCTACCAGCAGCCCATACATTCTAGCATTTGCCCCCCCACCAGCAGCCCATCCAGTCTAGCATCTGCCCCCCTACCATCTGGCCCCCCTACCAGCAGCCCATCCGGTGTAGCATCTGCCCCCCTACCAGCAGCCCATCCTTCTAGCATCTGGCCCCCTCCAGCAGCCCATCCATTCTACATCTGCCCCCCTACCAGCAGTCCATCCATTTAGCATCTGCACCCCTACAGCAGACCTCCATCTAGCATCTGCCCCCCTACAGCAGCCCACTCCGGTCTAGCATCTAGCCCCCTACCAGCAGCCCTCCATTCTAGCATCTGCCCCCTACCAGCAGCCCATCCGATCTAGCATCTGCCCCCTACCAGCACCATCCTCTAGATTGCCCCTACAGCACGCCCGCGCTTCCCCTACAGCAGCCCATCCTTCTAGCATCTGCCCCTACCACAGCCCCATCCATTCTAGCATCTGGCCCCCTACCAGCAGCCCTCCGTCTAGCTCTGCCCCCTACCAGCAGCCCTCCGTCTAGCATCTGGCCCCCTACCAGCAGCCCATCCGGTCTAGCATCTGGCCCCCTACCAGCAGCCATCCGTTGCTTAGCATCTGGCCCCCCCTACCAGCAGCCCATCCGTTCTAGCATCTGCCCCCACACAGCCTCTCTAGCATTGCCCCCACCAGCAGCCCATCCGATCTAGCATCTGCCCCCTACAGCAGCCCTCCGGGCTAGCATCTGGCCCCTACCAGCAGCCCTCCGTCTAGCTCTGGCCCCCTACCAGCAGCCCTCCGGTTAGATCTGGCCCCTACCGCAGCCTCCGTTGAGCATCTGCCCCCTACCAGAGCCTCGCTAGCATGGCCCCCTCAGCGCCCTCCGGTCTAGCATCTGGCCCCCCTACCAGCAGCCCTCCGGTCTAGCATCTGGCCCCCTACCAGCAGCCCTCGTCTAGCATCTGGCCCCCTTCCAGCAGCCCTCCTGTCTACATCTGGCCCCCCTACCAGCAGCCCTCCGGTCTAGCATCTGGCCCCCTACCAGCAGCCCACTCCGGTCTAGCATCTGCCCCCTACCAGCAGCCCCTCCGGTCTAGCATCTGGCCCCCCCTACCAGCAGCCCCTCCGGTCTAGCATCTGGCCCCCCTACCAGCAGCCCCTCTGGTCTAGCATTTGGCCCCCCTACCAGCAGCCCATCCGGTCTAGCATCTGCCCCCTAGAATGCATGGGCTGCTGGTAGGGGGGCCAGATGCTAGACCGGAGGGGCTGCTGGTAGGGGGGCCAGATGCTAGACCGCAGGGCTGCTAGTAGGGGGGCCAGATGCTAGACCGGATGGGCTGCTGTTAGGGGGCCAGATGCTAGACCGGATGGGCTGCTGGTAGGGGGTCAGATGCTAGACTGGATGGGCTGCTGGTAGGGGGGCCAAATGCTAGACCGGATGGGCTGCTGGTAGGGGGGCCAGATCCTAGACCGGATGGGCTGCTGTTAGGGGGGGCCAGATACTAGACCAGAGGGGCTGCTCGTAGGGGGGCCAGATGCTAGACCGGAGGGGCTGCTGGTAGGGTGGCCAGATGCTAGACCGGATGGGCTCCTTTTAGGGTGGGCAGATGCTAGAATGGATGGGCTGTATGTAGGGGGATAGATGCTAGAATGGATGGTCTCCTGGAAGAGGGGCAGATGCTAGAATGGATGGGCTACTGGTAGGGGGCTGATGCTAGAATGGATGGGCTCCTGGTAAGGGGGCAGATGCCAGAATGGTTGGGCTGTTGGTAGGATGCAGATGCTAGAATTGATGTGCTCCTGATAGGGGGACAGATGCTAGGATGGATGGGCTGCTGGTTGGGGGCTGATGCTAGATTGGATGAGCTCCTGGTAGGGGGCAAATGCTAGAATGGAAGGGCTTCTGGTAGGGGGATGATGCTAAAATGGATGGGCTCCTGGTAGGGGGCAGATGCTAGAATGGATGGGCTCCTGGTAGGGGGCAGATGCTAGAATGGATGGGCTGCTGGTAGGGGGAAAGATGCTAGAATTGATGGGCTGCTGGTAGGGGGCATCTGCTTTAATGAATGGGCTGCTGGTAGGAGGCAGATTCTGGGATGGATGGGGTGCAGGTATTGGGGCAGATGCTATGATGGATGGGCTGCTGGTAGGGGGCAGATGTTTTAATGGATGGGCTCCTGGTAGGGGGAAGAAGCTAGAATGGAAGGGCTGCTGTTAGGGGCTGATGCTAGAATGGATGGGCTTCTGGTAGGATGGCAGATGATAGAATGGATGCGCTGCAGATAGGGGGCAGATGCTAGAATGGATGGGCTGCGTGTTGGGGTAAATGCTAGAATGGATGGGCTGCTGGTAGGGCGCAGAAGCTAGAATGGATGGGCTGCTGGTAGGGCGCAGAAGCTAGAATGGATGGGCTGCTGGTAGGGCGCAGAAGCTAGTATGGATGGGCTGCTGGTAGGGCGCAGAAGCTAGAATGGATGGGCTGCTGGTAGTGAGGCCAGATGCTAGACCGGAGGGGCTGCTGGTAGGGAGGCCAGATGCTAGACCAGAGGGGTTGCTGGTAGGGGGGCCAGATGCAAGACCGGAGGGGCTGCTGGTAGGGGGGCCAGATGCTAGACTGGAGAAGCTGCTGGTAGGGGGGCCAGATGCTAGACCGGAGGGGCTGCTGGTAGGGGGGCCAGATGCTAGACCGGAGGGGCTGCTGATAGGGGGGCCAGATGCTAGACCGGAGGGGCTGCTGGTAGGAGGGCCAGATGCTAGACCGGAGGGGCTGCTAGTAGGGGGGCCAGATGCTAGACCGGATGGGCTGCTGTTAGGGGGCCAGATGCTAGACCGGATGGGCTGCTGGTAGGGGGGTCAGATGCTAGACTGGATGGGCTTCTGGTAGGGGGGCCAAATGCTAGACCGGATGGGCTGCTGGTAGGGGGGCCAGATCCTAGACCGGATGGGCTGCTGTTAGGGGGGCCAGATGCTAGACCAGAGGGGCTGCTCGTAGGGGGGCCAGATGCTAGACCGGAGGGGCTGCTGGTAGGGGGGCCAGATGCTAGACCGGATGGGCTCCTTTTAGGGTGGGCAGATGCTAGAATGGATGGGCTGTATGTAGGGGGATAGATGCTAGAATGGATGATCTCCTGGAAGAGGGGCAGATGCTAGAATGGATGGGCTGCTGGTAGTGAGGCCAGATGTTATACCGGAGGGGCTGCTGGTAGGGAGGCCAGATGCTAGACCGGAGGGGCTGCTGGTAGGGGGGCCAGATGCAAGACCGGAGGGGCTGCTGGTAGGGGGGCCAGATGCTAGACTGGAGAAGCTGCTGGTAGGGGGGCCAGATGCTAGACCAGAGGGGATGCTGGTAGGGGGGCCAGATGCTAGACCGGAGAGGCTGCTGGTAGGGGGCCAGATGCTAGACCGGAGGAGCTGCTGGTAGGGGGGCCAGATGCTAGACGGAGTGGCTGCTGGTAGGGGGGCCAGATGCTAGACCGGATGGGCTGCTGCTAGGGGGCCAGATGCTATACCGGATAGGCTGCTCGTAGGGGGGCCAGATGCTAGACCGGAGTGGCTGCTGGTAGGGGGGCCAGATGCTAGACCGGAGTGGATGCTGGTAGGGGGGCCAGATGCTAGACAGGAGGGGCTGCTGGTAGCGGGGCCAGATGCTAGACCGGAGGAGCTGCTGGTAGGGGGGCCAGATGCTAGACCGGAGGGGCTGCTGGTACGGGGGCCAGATGCTAGACCGGATGGGCTGCTCATAAGAGGGCCAGATGCTAGACCGAATGGGCTGCTGGTAGGGGGGCCAGATGCTAGACCCGAGTGGCTGCTGGTATGGGGGCCAGATGCTAGACAGGAGGGGCTGCTGGTAGGGGGGCCAGATGCTAGACCGGAGTGGCTGCTGGTAGGGGGGCCAGATGCTACACCGGTGGGGCTGCTGGTAGGGAGGCCAGATGCTAGACCGAAGGGGCTGCTGGTAAGGGGGCCAGATGCTAGACCGGTGGGGCTGCTGGTAGTGAGGCCAGATGCTAGACCAAAGGGGCTGTGTCATGTATAGTGTACAGTTCCTATAGCGTCTTGTGCTTGGGTGCGAGGAAAACACAGGAGACATAGGTTGAAATGAAATGACTTGTATTACTTCATACAAGCATGCTGAAAAGTTCACACAGTTTGCAGGAACAGCGACAGGAGACACAGCAGGCCAGAGTAACTTCAAGCACCACAATAAATCTCCAAAGCAGGTTCAGGATCTCTTCTCTGTACCGTAATTCCTCTGCAAACATGGATTCACCAAACAGCAGGTTTCCAGAATCCAAAAGTGTTCCAAGGTTCCTCAGTAGGGAATAGCTGGAGTACAAGTCCAAGGTTTCCAGGAGTCAGGTCACAGACTGACTGAGGCTTGATTCAGGAGCACTGATTGTTCAGCTGAGGCTGCTTAAGAAGCAAGAGGGAAGAATCAGGGCGGGAACATGAAAACTGGAAACTCCATATTAACTGAGGGCAAGAGCTGCAGAAAGACAGAAAGCAAAATGGCCGACAGAAAACTGAGTTTCAAGGAACATGTCAACAGAGACAAAGAACCTTACTGTAATGTATGTAGTACAGTTCATATAGCGTCTTGTGCTTGGGTGCGATGAAAATACATGAGACACAGGTTTGATATAGAAAGTCTTGTATTACTTCATACAAGTTGGCAAAAATAGTCACACAGTTTGCAGACACAGAAGCAGGAGACACAGCAGGCCAGAGTAATCTAAGCTCAGCAATCACTCTCCACAACAGGTTCAGGATCTTCTTCTCTGTTACCGTAAATCCATGCAAACGTAGGTCTTTCAAAGAGCAGGGTTCAGAGTCCACAAGTGCTTCAGAGTTCCTCAGTAGGAATAGCTGGAGTACAAGGTCCAAGGCTTTAGGAGTCAGGTCACAGGTTCACTGCAGGCTAGATTCTGAAGCACTGATTGCTCAGCTGTGGCTGCTTAAGAAGCAAAAGGAGAGAATCAGGGCGGGAACATGCAAGCTGGAAACTCCATTTTGACTGAGGGCAAGATAGCTGCAGCAAGACAGAAAGTAAAATGGCTGACGAACAAACTGAGTTTCAGGAACATGTACACAGAACCTTACATTACTCCCCCCTTAGGGACAACCTCCGGATGACCTCAGGCCAGGCTTGTGTGGGTACCTCTGATGAAACTGACGGAGCAAGCGAGGAGCATTAACGTTATTGACTGGTTCCCATGAGTTGTCCTCCACTGGGTAGCCCTGCCATTTAATCAGATATTGTAACTGATTTCTATACAACCTGGAATCTAAAATCCTTTCCACCACAAATTCTTCCTGACCATCGACTAGCACTGGGTCAGGGCAAGGAGAAGAACGTCCAGGAAACGTATTGGGTGTCGCAGCCTTTAGTAGGGATACATGAAAGACAGGGTGAATTCTCATAGTTCTGGGCAGTTGAAGACGACAAGCAACGGCACTTATAATTTTACTGATTTTATAGGGTCCAATGCACTTATGTCCCAACTTAGACGATGGAATCCTTAACTTAAGATTTCTGGTTGACAGCCAGACCAAGTCTCCTACCTTGAAAGCTGGTGCAGGTTTACGAAATTTATCTGCTGTTTTCTTGTACCTTTCCTGAGCCGATTCCAGATTCTCCTTTAGAAGATCCATATTCTTCTGTAAAGACGTGATTCTTTCAGCCACTGCTGGTAAAGGCGTTTCTATGGGAAATCGTGGTAGAATGTTAGGATGATAACCTAGATTAGAGTAAAAAGGAGACTGCTTAGTGGAGGCACTCTGAGAGTTGTTATACGAGAACTCAGCTAATGGAAGTAGATCCACCCAATCATCCTGTAGGTGGCAGATAAAGCAGCAGAGATACTGCTCCAGGGTTTGATTGGTTCGTTCGGTCTGTCCATTAGTCTGGGGATGAAAAGCAGAAGAAAGGTTTACTTTAATGTCCAATGCTGCACAGAAATTTTGCCAAAACCTAGAAGTGAATTGCACCCCTCGATCCGAAATAACCTCACCCGGTACTCCATGTAAGCGAAACACATCTTTAATCATCAAATCTGATGTCTGTTTTGCAGTGGGTAAGCCGACACAAGGGATAAAATGAGCTGCCTTTGTTAGACGGTCAACCACCACTAGAATGGTGTTCTTCCCTTGAGAGGTTGGTAACTCCACAATGAAGTCCATAGAAATGGATCCCCACGGGCGGGACGGGGTGGGAAGAGGCTGTAACAGACCAGTTGGTGAGGAGCGAGGTGTTTTGCATCTTGCACAGACTTCACATGAAGTGACATAGTTTAAAACATCCTTCCTGCAAGTGGGCCACCAAAAGAAACGAGAGAGAAATTCCTGTGTCTTTAGAATTCCTCTATGCCCAGCTATCTTGGAATCGTGAATGAGTTGCAATACTCTCAATCTGACTGTTTCAGGAATATACAGGCGTTGTCCCTGAATCCACACACCATTCTTAAAGACAAGACTTACGTCCCTTGGGGGTTGTGCCAAAAAGGAATCCGCATGGTATGCTTCCTTGATGTCCTTAAGTAGGTCTTGATTATGAATTACTCCTAGGAATCTAGAGTCAGGAAGAATAGTCTTAGGAGGAGTAATTGGACGTGTCTCTGCTGAGTAAATCCTAGAGAGTGCATCAGCCTTTCCATTGCGCGATCCTGGTCTATAAGAAATGATAAAATTAAATTGGTTTAAGAAAAGATTCCAGCGAGCCTGGCGAGGAGTCAGGCACTTAGCCGACCTGATAAACTCAAGTTTACGATGATCTGTCAGGACGACTATTTGCTGTGCAGCTCCCTGAAGAAGGTGTCTCCATTCTTTGAAGGCGGCAATAATGGCCAACAACTCTCTATTGCCCACATCGTAGTTCCTCTCAGCCGAAGACAACTGCTGGGAAAAGAAGGCACAGGGATGCAAGACATTCTTCTCACCTGTTCTCTGAGAGAGTATATGTCATGGGTGTATCGCCACGAGGATCGTCGCGATTACACACTCTGACTTCTCACAGCTGAGTTGCTGTTTCTTTGTGTTTGGTAATGAGGGAGTTAATTTTACCTAGCTCTTTGCTAAGACTAGGTCCAGCCTCGCCCGGCTGCTTTTGATTATGTTCTAATTAGATTCCTTCATATACCTGCCAGTCTGCTTGTTAGATGCCGGTGAAAGCATTCATGTAGTCTAGCAGACTGGATCGGTTCTGAGAATATTTAAGCTAAGAGTTCCTTAGTTGTTTTTACTCTTACAGCTTATAGTTTATCTCTGAGACCTTAGATGTTCCTACTGTGTGTGAGTGTTGTATGTAAGACTTTATTTACTTTATTTCTTGTCTGTCTTGTATGTCTTTCTGTTCATTAACTGTTACCTGTTCATTCCCTTTGGTGGTAATCAGGGTCCTTCTTAGGACTAGATTACAGTTGGCAGGGATTGATAGGAGACAGGGTTTACGCTGGTGGCCTGGACCTCTGTACCTTTAAACAGTACCTCCAGGTAGAGGGATTAGTTAGGACCCCAGTGTAGGGTCAGCATAGACCCCGGTCACCCTCTAGCCGGAGACAGCGTATAACGGATTCCGTATTGACCCACTGGACATTCTGTCAGGTAATTCTATGTTATCATATATCTATGCGCATGTTATATAGTATGTTGCCCATTTGATATAGATTACTTACATCACATATATATATATCTGCTATACAGCGTGACATTTTCACCGGCCCATACTAAAGATTCTCCCCAGCTGTCATGGATCCAGTAGCCCAGATGGCCCGGCAGTTGCAGGGGTTGTCCATGGAGTTTGCAGACATTAAGTCCAAGGTTTTGTCCCCCCCGGAGCAAACCAGATCTGAACCTAAGGTTGCTCTCCCGGACAGGTTCACTGGTGGGCGGGACAAATTTTTTACTTTCCGGGAGGCATGTAAATTGTACTTTCGGCTGCGGCCTCGGTCATCTGGGAGTGAAGAGCAGAGGGTGGGAATTGTTATCTCACTCTTACAAGGGGACCCTCAAGCTTGGGCGTTCTCCATTCCTCCAGGCTCCCCAGATCTCCAGTCAGTGGATCGATTTTTTACTGCCCTGGGTCTGGTATATGATGATCCGGATCGAGTTTCCCTTGCTGAAGCAAAGTTACGTAAAATACGGCAAGGAAATCGTCCAGCGGAGGAATATTCTTCTGAGTTCCGTAGATGGGCAACAGATACTCAGTGGAATGACCCAGCTCTTAGGAGCCAGTTTTGTCAAGGGTTGTCTGACAAATTAAAGGATGTGTTGGCTCAGTATGGTTCTCCTCCATCACTGGAGGCTGCTATGGCCCTCGCTATTTGCATTGATAGACGAATTCGGGGAATACGCGAGGTAACTCCGCCTCCCGTGATGACTCCACCTACTACTAAAGTCCCTTATACTGAGGTTCCCCTGGTCTGTTCTGAGGAACCCATGCAGTTGGGAGGGACATCTTTTTGTAGGAGGGAATCGGCGGTGCGCCGCAAGACTAGAAGGTGTTTCTTTTGCGGGAGAGAGGGACATTTTGTTGGGGGGTGTCCATCCCGGGCCTCTTTGAGCAAAGGAGTTATCATGGGAGTGTGTATTTCGTCCCCAAATCCCTCTCAGTTTCTCGTGCCTGCGGAGGTGGTGATTGGTACTAGAACTGAGAGGATTTCTGTTTTTCTTGATAGTGGGTCCGGGGCTAATCTGGTGGCGCTCGGTTTGCCCAGGTGCATGGTATGCAACTGAGTGTATTGGCCAAACCGGTCCCTATAGTCTCTATTGATTCTAGACCTCTCGGTCAAGGTAGCTTGGTACAAGCTGTTCATAACATAGATCTTCGAGTAGGGGCAATACATAAAGAGCAATTGTCTTGTTATGTGTTGGAGGGTCTACCTACTCCTATTGTGTTGGGACTTCCTTGGTTGGCTAAACATAACCCAGTGATTGATTGGCAATCCAGAAAGATAAGCCAGTGGGGTGAATTTTGCAGGAATAACTGCATGAGCACGGTCGTCGGTGCGGTTGTGCCTAGGACTTTGTCTCCTTTTCTGGAGGACTTTGGGGAGATGTTCTCAGAGGGGGGTGTAAAGAGTTACCTCCTCATCGCGCATATGACTGCTCAATAAAGTTGCTTCCTGATGCTTTATCTCGTACTTTCCCAGGGGCCGGGAAGACGGATGATCCGGTTCCTATTCCTCAGGAGGGAGTTGTAGTGTCAGCTGTATGCTCTGAGCTTGAGGGGGAGGTATTGGGGGCTCAGGGGGACGCCCCTGTGGGACTTCCAGGGAGACTGATAGTTCCAGATCGGTTAAGACTGAAGGTTACGGGGAACCGTTACAAACGGATGGCTGATAGGGGGAGAGTTTCTGGTCTAGATCTGAAGGTGAACGATCTGGTTTGGTTGTCTACCAGGAATATAAAACTTAAAGTTTCCTCCTGGAGGTTGGGTCCCAGATTCATTGGGCCGTACAGGATCAGTTCCATAATTAATCCTGTGGCATTTCGTCTGGACCTCCCTCCTACGTTTAAAATTCATAATGTGTTTCACAAGTCATTACTTAAAAAGTATGTGGCACCAGTCATACCGTCACCTCTACCTCCTCCTTCAGTGGTGGTCAATGATAACGTGGAATTTCATGGGTCGAAAATCATTGACTCACGTCTCAGTCGCCGATCCCTTCAGTACTTGGTTCATTGGAGGGGGTATGGTCCTGAGGAGAGGACGTGGGTCCCTGCGTCTGATGTTAACGCAGATCGATTGGTTCGGACCTTTCACACAACTCACCCGGGCAGACCTGGCCCTGAGGGTCCGGAGTCCCCTCGTAGAGGGGGGGTACTGTCATGGGTGTATCGCCACGAGGATCGTCGCGATTACACACTCTGACTTCTCACAGCTGAGTTGCTGTTTCTTTGTGTTTGGTAATGAGGGAGTTAATTTTACCTAGCTCTTTGCTAAGACTAGGTCCAGCCTCGCCCGGCTGCTTTTGATTATGTTCTAATTAGATTCCTTCATATACCTGCCAGTCTGTTTGTTAGATGCCGGTGAAAGCATTCATGTAGTCTAGCAGACTGGATCGGTTCTGAGAATATTTAAGCTAAGAGTTCCTTAGTTGTTTTTACTCTTACAGCTTATAGTTTATCTCTGAGACCTTAGGTGTTCCTACTGTGTGTGAGTGTTGTATGTAAGACTTTATTTACTTTATTTCTTGTCTGTCTTGTATGTCTTTCTGTTCATTAACCGTTACCTGTTCATTCCCTTTGGTGGTAATCAGGGTCCTTCTTAGGACTAGATTACAGTTGGCAGGGATTGATAGGAGACAGGGTTTACGCTGGTGGCCTGGACCTCTGTACCTTTAACAGTACCTCCAGGTAGAGGGATTAGTTAGGACCCCAGTGTAGGGTCACATAGACCCCGGTCACCCTCTAGCCGGAGACAGCGTATAACGGATTCCGTATTGACCCACTGGACATTCTGTCAGGTAATTCTATGTTATCATATATCTATGCGCATGTTATATAGTATGTTGCCCATTTGATATAGATTACTTACATCACATATATATATATCTGCTATACAGCGTGACATTTTCACCGGCCCATACTAAAGATTCTCCCCAGCTGT
Organism: Oophaga sylvatica; assembly: GCA_033576555.1. Taxonomy (NCBI): domain Eukaryota; kingdom Metazoa; phylum Chordata; class Amphibia; order Anura; family Dendrobatidae; genus Oophaga; species Oophaga sylvatica. The sequence goes on along the minus strand of JARQOD010000758.1, from coordinate 98,552 downwards.
CATGGATCCAGTAGCCCAGCTGGCCCGGCAGTTGCAGGGGTTGTCCATGGAGTTTGCAGACATTAAGTCCAAGGTTTTGTCCCCCCCGGAGCAAACCAGATCTGAACCTAAGGTTGCTCTCCCGGACAGGTTCACTGGTGGGCGGGACAAATTTTTTACTTTCCGGGAGGCATGTAAATTGTACTTTCGGCTGCGGCCTCGGTCATCTGGGAGTGAAGAGCAGAGGGTGGGAATTGTTATCTCACTCTTACAAGGGGACCCTCAAGCTTGGGCGTTCTCCATTCCTCCAGGCTCCCCAGATCTCCAGTCAGTGGATCGATTTTTTACTGCCCTGGGTCTGGTATATGATGATCCGGATCGAGTTTCCCTTGCTGAAGCAAAGTTACGTAAAATACGGCAAGGAAATCGTCCAGCGGAGGAATATTCTTCTGAGTTCCGTAGATGGGCAACAGATACTCAGTGGAATGACCCAGCTCTTAGGAGCCAGTTTTGTCAAGGGTTGTCTGACAAATTAAAGGATGTGTTGGCTCAGTATGGTTCTCCTCCATCACTGGAGGCTGCTATGGCCCTCGCTATTTGCATTGATAGACGAATTCGGGGAATACGCGAGGTAACTCCGCCTCCCGTGATGACTCCACCTACTACTAAAGTCCCTTATACTGAGGTTCCCCTGGTCTGTTCTGAGGAACCCATGCAGTTGGGAGGGACATCTTTTTGTAGGAGGGAATCGGCGGTGCGCCGCAAGACTAGGTGTTTCTTTTGCGGGAGAGAGGGACATTTTGTTGGGGGGTGTCCATCCCGGGCCTCTTTGAGCAAAGGAGTTAACATGGGAGTGTGTATTTCGTCCCCAAATCCCTCTCAGTTTCTCGTGCCTGCGGAGGTGGTGATTGGTACTAGAACTGAGAGGATTTCTGTTTTTCTTGATAGTGGGTCCGGGGCTAATCTGGTGGACGCTCGGTTTGCCCAGGTGCATGGTATGCAACTGAGTGTATTGGCCAAACCGGTCCCTATAGTCTCTATTGATTCTAGACCTCTCGGTCAAGGTAGCTTGGTACAAGCTGTTCATAACATAGATCTTCGAGTAGGGGCAATACATAAAGAGCAATTGTCTTGTTATGTGTTGGAGGGTCTACCTACTCCTATTGTGTTGGGACTTCCTTGGTTGGCTAAACATAACCCAGTGATTGATTGGCAATCCAGAAAGATAAGCCAGTGGGGTGAATTTTGCAGGAATAACTGCATGAGCACGGTCGTCGGTGCGGTTGTGCCTAGGACTTTGTCTCCTTTTCTGGAGGACTTTGGGGAGATGTTCTCAGAGGAGGGGTGTAAAGAGTTACCTCCTCATCGCGCATATGACTGCTCAATAAAGTTGCTTCCTGATGCTTTATCTCGTACTTTCCCAGGGGCCGGGAAGACGGATGATCCGGTTCCTATTCCTCAGGAGGGAGTTGTAGTGTCAGCTGTATGCTCTGAGCTTGAGGGGGAGGTATTGGGGGCTCAGGGGGACGCCCCTGTGGGACTTCCAGGGAGACTGATAGTTCCAGATCGGTTAAGACTGAAGGTTACGGGGAACCGTTACAAACGGATGGCTGATAGGGGGAGAGTTTCTGGTCTAGATCTGAAGGTGAACGATCTGGTTTGGTTGTCTACCAGGAATATAAAACTTAAAGTTTCCTCCTGGAGGTTGGGTCCCAGATTCATTGGGCCGTACAGGATCAGTTCCATAATTAATCCTGTGGCATTTCGTCTGGACCTCCCTCCTACGTTTAAAATTCATAATGTGTTTCACAAGTCATTACTTAAAAAGTATGTGGCACCAGTCATACCGTCACCTCTACCTCCTCCTTCAGTGGTGGTCAATGATAACGTGGAATTTCATGGGTCGAAAATCATTGACTCACGTCTCAGTCGCCGATCCCTTCAGTACTTGGTTCATTGGAGGGGGTATGGTCCTGAGGAGAGGACGTGGGTCCCTGCGTCTGATGTTAACGCAGATCGATTGGTTCGGACCTTTCACACAACTCACCCGGGCAGACCTGGCCCTGAGGGTCCGGAGTCCCCTCGTAGAGGGGGGGGTACTGTCATGGGTGTATCGCCACGAGGATCGTCGCGATTACACACTCTGACTTCTCACAGCTGAGTTGCTGTTTCTTTGTGTTTGGTAATGAGGGAGTTAATTTTACCTAGCTCTTTGCTAAGACTAGGTCCAGCCTCGCCCGGCTGCTTTTGATTATGTTCTAATTAGATTCCTTCATATACCTGCCAGTCTGCTTGTTAGATGCCGGTGAAAGCATTCATGTAGTCTAGCAGACTGGATCGGTTCTGAGAATATTTAAGCTAAGCGTTCCTTAGTTGTTTTTACTCTTACAGCTTATAGTTTATCTCTGAGACCTTAGGTGTTCCTACTGTGTGTGAGTGTTGTATGTAAGACTTTATTTACTTTATTTCTTGTCTGTCTTGTATGTCTTTCTGTTCATTAACCGTTACCTGTTCATTCCCTTTGGTGGTAATCAGGGTCCTTCTTAGGACTAGATTACAGTTGGCAGGGATTGATAGGAGACAGGGTTTACGCTGGTGGCCTGGACCTCTGTACCTTTAACAGTACCTCCAGGTAGAGGAATTAGTTAGGACCCCAGTGTAGGGTCAGCATAGACCCCGGTCACCCTCTAGCCGGAGACAGCGTATAACGGATTCCGTATTGACCCACTGGTAGAGTTGAGCGATACTTTCCGATATCCTAAAGTATCGGAATCGGAATGGTATCGCCGATATCACTAAAAATATCGGCGATACCCGATACCGATACCGGAAGTCCCATGTAAGTCTATGGGAACAAAATATCGAAATTAAAAAAAACCCATTCTTGCCTTGTTGGTTAATTGTACATGAAGGAAAACAAGAAAGAGTAATGTAGAATGTATTGGGGAAGGTTGAGGGAGACATTAAAGGCATAGATGTTTAACCCAATCAAATGGAATAGCATAAATATTTTTTTTTTAAAGATGTTCGGATTGACGAAGAAATTGACAATGTTAACGTTTTTTATATTTTGGCAAATATGTATATTACACAACTTCCATGCTCTTCATCTTCACCTTTTTAACTTTTCACACACTTTCTCCTTCATAATCTTCTGCAGCATCATCTTTTCATCAAATTATTCTTCATCTTCACCTTCTTTATCTTCTTCTTAAACTTCTTGCTATTCATCTTTGTTAACATTACTCATATTCTTCTTATTAAACTATTATTCTTATTCATATTCTGCTTCATCTTCTTCATCATATTCTTATTTGTGACAGAGAATCCTGTACTTGTAATCTGTCAAAGTATGAATTTTTCATCCTTCCGTTCTTGCTGTCACAAAAGATTTAAATTACAACAGTATTTGTCCGTGTTCAGTTTAGCCTGCAGCAGCAGGCATTTTCCAGGGGCACCACGAGGAGGAACGGACTCACCCCCATACACTGCTTAGTCTTCTTCTGCTTAGAATTTAGAGCATATATTTTGCTCTTCATTTTGGTCTTATACTTCATGTTCTTCTGCTTTTAGATCTTCTGCTTATTGTTCTTGTGTCTCTTGTTCCGTATCTTGTATTTGTAGCACAATCTTGTACCAGCTGATGTTACTGGGACACGTTACTAAGCAGAGGTACCTGTGCTCCAAAGCACTACCAAGGACCAGCAGACGTTGCTGAACTCGGATACCGAGATGGAGGCACCTAGGCCAAAGGCACTGCGGAGAACCAGCTGACGGTACTGGAACCCGGAGGGGCAGCAGAAGGAAAAGAGCCAATGGCACAACCGAGGACCAGCTGACGTTACTGGGACACGGTTACTAAGCAGGAGGTACCTGTGCTCCAAAGCACTACCAAGGACCAGCAGACGTTGCTGGAACTCGGGATACCGAGATGGAGGCACCTAGGCCAAAGGCACATGCGGAGAAACCAGTTGACGGTAACTGGAACCCGGACGGGTAGCAAAGGTACAAGAGCCAATGCAAGTAACGAGGACCCAGCTGACTGTGCTGGAACCCGGAGGGGCAGCAGAAGGAAAAAGCCCAATGGCACAACCGAGGACCAGCTGACGTTACTGAACCCCAGTAACACAGGAGCAAGTGTTGACTGTGCTAACAGCACTTCCGAGCAACAACTGGCGGTGTTGGAGCCCCAGGGTCAAGGAGGATGTTTTAAATACTAGATCAAGTAATTTCCTTGTTACCTGTCAATTTTAAATGTCTATACTTCAAACAAGAGAAAGATAACCTTTACTACCATAAGATGATGATTTCATTTAAACTAATATCTAGATAAATAAAGAATTGACAAACATAAACACATACATTAACATGTTGAACAGCAATGCAAACCACAAAATAAATTAAGTTAAGGAATCTGCTATACGGTTGTACATAAAAGCATACAAGTACATATCTGAATCCATTAATGATGGATAAGTAACAGTATGTACACCATTTTTATTGTATAGACAATGAATGTCTGACTTCAAAACATCATCAGCATTACAAGTTATCTGTGATATTACTAAAATGTTCCATTTGCTGAATAATGTCACTAAATATTTTTATACAAAATTATACAATTTCCATCATGTAATACTCATATATGTGGCAATAATCATTTTTATTAACAAACATAACCTTTCAAAAGTGCATAGTGCATAGTGAAAATTGCTATTTATGGCTGACTGTGACTGTCGACTTGGAAGCATGACAACAGATAGATAAGGTATATATAGATGAGACTGCATAGCCACAGATGGTGAATTGCGATGTAATACTGTACCTCAATAAAGTGTGCGTCACTACTACATAATTTTTTTTATATAGCTTTATAAACAGGGTACATGGATGTATGCTTGTGCCTTTGTTTTGACGCACAGACTGCCTTCCTGCTGAGACGCATTGGTAGTGAACAGTTGTGTGCAGTGTTCACTGCAGTCTCTGCGGAATAACCACACTTAGACCTTATAACTTTTCAGACTTTCTTTATCAATCTACCAAGATGAAGAAGGCAGGGAGTAAGGCACGTGGTCGTGGAGTTTCTTCAGGGAGAGGACGTGGGGATTCTGTGGGCTGCTGCGGCCCCCAGTGACACAGCATCCACCAGTTTTCCCCGTGAGCGTTCCTTTATGCGCACTTTTTGTAGGAGCTCGGGTACCCCCCTGCTGCGGGAAGAACAAATTGAAGCCGTTGTTGTTTGGATGTCAGCCAATGCATCGACTTCAATTGCTTCCACCTCCTCTCAGGACCACAGCCACTGTTGGGCAACCATCTGTCCTTTCACCGCCTGGCAAATTGCCCAGGCAGTCAGAGAGTTCTGTACAGGAGCCAGCTGAGTGTCTGCTTCTGTTCTCAGAATCTATTGGCTTGCAAACAGGGGCCCAGCCAAGCAGCATTCTGTAATGTGAAGAGGGAGTATGCAGTGATGCGGCAACAGCGTGTGTCCTCTCTGAATCTGAAGAGGCGGGTGAGACAGTGCCGATGGTCAGCACACCGCAGAACGCATCTGATGATGATGAGACCCAGGTGCCAGTTTCTGTTGAGCATGGTGCTGGCCAGACCACCCAACAGCAGGTGTTTGGAAGAGGGTAGTGGAGATGATGAGGTCCAAGACCCAACATGGCATGAGGAACAGGAAGGTGGTGGGAGCAGCTCAGAGGAAATATTAATTAATATTTATTTATTATAGCGCCATCATATTCCGCAGCGCTTTACAGTTTAGCCGTTTTCAGAACACAAGTCATAAGTAACAACGTTAACAATACAATAATTTAAGCTAAATAAGTCGCCCCTGTCTCGGACAGCTTACAATGTACAATGAGATGGGAGAGATACAAAGTATAGGTGTTTATATACAATGGTGCATTTACAATGATGTTCCAGCCATCTTAAGGGACTGAGGGATGGAGATAGTGAATGGGCTAGAGACACACACACACTTACACAGAATACATAGAATGACTTTGATTAGTGAATGTGATAGGCCGCTTGAACAAATGTGTTTTGAGGGAGCGCCTGAAACCATGCAAAAATTTTGGATTATCCTAATTTCTTGGGGTACAGCATTCCAGAGGATTGGCGTTTGAGCAGGAGGAAGTCTTGGAGTCGGGAGTGGGAGGTACGTATTATGCAGAGGTTAGTCGAAAGTCGTTTGCAGAGCGCAGCAGTCGGTTAGGCCGATAGATAGAAATGAGGGAGGAGATGTAGGAGGGGTGCTGCACTGTGGAGAGCTTTGTGGGTGAGAACCAGTACTTTGGTTGAAAGCTGGGAGAGGCCTAGAGAAATGGTTAGTGATAGAAGGAAGATAGAGAAGACATTGCCCCAAAAGGTACAAACAGGAGGGAGAGTTAGGCTGCAGACTCGGTTGCCTGTAGCCTCCAGTTTGGCACCTGTTTTGGAGCAGTTGTCTTCCAAAAGTCAAAACGTGCGCTCCAGGACTTGCACTCCGTGGTCCTTTTTTCACACACACTTGCACATGATATTTGCTATGTGAAATGCAAGCTGTGTAATTAAAAATTAAAAATAGCTAAAAGTGTCAGTCACCTCAATACCACAAATATGTGGAAACATGTGCGGACAAAGCACGTAGTTGGTTAAAAGACCACATTGAGATGAGGCCAACCTACCGCAGACCTCCCTCTTCGGGGTTGTGTTGAAGCCTTTCTTCATCGAGCTCCACACAGATGGTTAGGCTTCCTACGGATCGCCATGGAAAAACCTCGGCCACTGTTTTTCCAGGGACAAATTGGTTATTCCCACACACAGCAGCAAGTCCCTGTCATCCTCACATTTCCCAGGCCCCCAAAACAGCCACCCGGTTTTAGCACAGGATGGGATAAAAGACGGCCATACTCCCCAAACCATGAAACGAGCACAGGCTCCTTTTGTGGATTGCAAAAAACTATGTCCCTTGAAATGTGTGTTTTTCAGGTGGTGGAGAAAGACAGTTTCCGAACTGAATTCTTTGTCAATCCCACAATACAATGTGCCAAGCCGATTTCATTTCAGAAGGCAAGCCGCCCCCGGGGTCTGAAAAAGCATGTTGGGGAAAAATTTAAACATGCGAAACTAAAAGCCCCCCAATTTGCAAGGTCCACCTGACCACCGATCCCGTGGACCGGGACCCATTGTTTTGATCGCTACAACCGTAAGGAAAGAAGGGAATTCTGTCCCTACAATAAAACTAAGTTTGAATCCCTACGATGTAACGGGGAACCTGACCCCTGCGACCAGACCCGCTAAAGTCCTCATTAGTGGAACGAAGGCCTATAGTTGCGGGGGAGTAATCCCTCCCAAGATTAGGGGATGTGGGAAAAAGGGGGTGGAAAACCTCCAAAACAAAAAATTTTTAGCATGGATAATTAAACGAAAAAAAATACTTTGTGATCCAACATCAAGCAAAACTGACAGATTAAGGCACCTAAGCATCCGGCTAGCTAACAGTAGATAATACAATGAAGTCAAGCAAAGCCAGAAGGGGCGGGCCAAAACTAAATAGGGGAAAAAAAGGTCATGTGACCAGAAAAATGAAACAAAACCTAACAAGAGGGTTCTAACACCCCATGGCCAGGGACAATCCTTTCCCTCACTGCCCATTGGGTCAATTTTGTGCACCCGGGGGGTATGATCTTGCGAGTGGCGCTGTACGTGTTCTGCCAACTCTAAGGTTTGCAGGAATCAAGTCTGAAAATTGATTCCTCCTCCTATTCCAGTTCCTCCAGAATCATCGCTGCAGGAGCCGTCACGGTTACCTCCACATGGGGCCCGTGAACGTTTACCTGTTGCGACCGATTGGCAACGCCGTGTCCAAATGTCAACAGGCCATCCTGAAATTAATTTCCATGGGGAATCTTAGCCACACAGCGCGGAGCTCTGTAATGCCATAAAGCAGGAGAGCGACGTGTGGTTTTTGGAAAGAAATCTACGGCAGGCTTGGTATTTTGGGGGCCCCAAGGCCCCAAATTGGGTAGCTGGGTTTGGGAACCTAAAAAACATCCCCTTTGGGCCCCTATGTGCTAAACTTGGTCGTGCAGAGTTTTTTGAGGGTTTTCCCCGGGTCTTGATGCCATTTTCTGCACAAAGGCCGGGGCCCAGAGTGCCCCTCACTTGGGGAGGGGCCGCGGCCAAAAATCGTAAAATTGCACCCTTTAAAGGGAAGGGTTTCCCCTTCCCCGAACACGCATCAAAATGGGCGTACCCACCGGGGGGAATTCCCGTTACATTTTGGGGGCCCCGGGTTTTGTGGCAGCAGCCAACTTTTAATTTTGGGGGTTTTTCAGCGCACGGCGCAGTCAACTCGCAAATTTTCGCCTTTTCCCCTTCACCCCCAAAAAAGGGGCCTCTTTTAAAAAAATAATTTTATTATTTTTTAAGGGGCCATAATTTTCCGCAGTGCTTTACAGTTTAACAGTTTCAAAAACACAAAACCCCTAAAAAAAAAAATTTTTCAATAAAAAAAAAAAGAAAATTTTAGCCGCCCCTGTGGTAAAAATTTTAAATCTACAATGGGTGTGGGAGTTTAAAAAATACAGGGGTTTTTTAAAAAGGTTTTTTTAAAAAGGGGTGGTCCACCCCTTTTAAAAAGGGTAAAAGGGGTGAAAAGGAGATAGGGGGAAAGGGTTTTCAAAAACAAATTTTTCACATAGAAATGACTTTGATTATTAAAAGTAAAAGGCCACTGTGAACAAAAGTTTTTTGGGGAGCGCCTGAAACCACCAAATTGGGGGTTGTCCTAATTTCGGGGGAAAAGGGGGTTCCCCGGGTTGGGGGCGCGGGGTGAAGTCTTTGGGGTTGGGAGTGGGAGGTAGGAAAATTTGTGCGGGTTTTGTCGAAGGTCGTTTGCAGAGTGCAGCGGGGCTTTAGGCCGATAAATATTAAAAAGGGAGGAGATGTAGGGGGGGTGCTCCCCCTTGGAGAGCTTTTTTGGGGGGAAAAAACCGAATTTTTAAAATTTTGGGCCCCCTAATGAAGGGGGGAGCCCCCGTTTTGTAATGAGTGGCGAATAATCTTAAAAAGGAAATTTTCCCCCGTTTTGGGGGGGTTTGATGAGTCAAGGGATGGCGAGTGCAGATGATGCACTAGTAAACCCGGGGTTTTTCCCCCCCTTAAAATCCCCCCTTTAAAAAAAAAACTGCAAGCCCTAAGGATGGGTTTTTTGGAAAAAAGGGGGGGGTGGGGAGTCACAAATTCCATCCCCTTCTGGACGGGGGGCCCCAACGTGGTTCCTCAAAAAGGGGTGGAGGACTTTCAAAATTTTCCTTTTCGGGATAAAAATTAAACCCCCGAGTCCCCTGCTATTTTTTCTTTAAAAAATTACAAACTTTTAATGAAATTTAAAAAGCACAAATGTACATTTTTTTGTCTATTTTTTGAAAAAGGTATTGTTTTTTTCCATAAATGATTTTTCAGAATTATGATAAAAATTTTTTTTAAAATTTTTGGGTTTTTAAAATTTTTTTTAAAATTTTTATGTATTTGAAGGACTTTGGAGGAGGATGAGGGGAGTAAAAGGGGGGGAGGAAGCCCCTCCTCCGGGGGGAGGTAAACAATTTTTGTCAGTATGGGGGCCCCGGGGTTTTGGGGTTTTTCCCACAGCAGGGGGAAAAAGAGCCTCTTGCGGGGAAAACCCCGGTTTCGGGCCTTTTGGGAGTCTGCAAAAACATGGTTTTTTTTCTTGCTGAGTGGCGGGGGAAACGCCCCCCAAAATCGAAAACTTCCCCCAAAAACCAGCTTGTTTTTGGGGGTTGTCCCCCCTCCTACCCCCTCGCTACCGGGACAACTTAAAAACCCCTCCCCCAAAACCGTTAACCCCAGGAGCGAAAAAAATGCGGAAGCCCCAAGGGGAACTTTTGGGTGCAACCCAAAAAGGGTTCCCCCAATTCCGCCGAGGCCCTGTGCTGCTACTTTTTTTCCAAAGCAGCTCTGTGCGTAAAAGGGAAGTGGACCCCGCCGCAAAAGGGGAGGGAGCACAGCGCCCTTTTGGGCAAGGGAAAAAACAGTAGGTTAAAAGGGGTTAAAAAGTTTTTGTGGCAGCGCCCCAAATTTTGTCTACACCATCCGAGACGGCTCCAGTCTGGGGGGGGAACCCCATTTCCGTAAGATGGTTACAGACTAATTTTCCCCCCCTCAGTGTACTTCAGATGGCTTTTCCCCCATTCAAGTTTTGTGTCTCTAAGCTGGATACATGGCCAGGCTTGCCGTATGCATTGGAGGTGTTTGGCCTTAAACCTGCTGCCATTGTATTATGGGGAGCGGTCTTTACTGCTGAGGGGGGTTGAAATAACGACCGTTGCAGCGGCCCTATCCTTACGATAATGTAGAACGGCTTTCTTTTCTGAAAATGAACTAGGCTGGGATCTCGCCTGAATTTGCCTGTCCGGTTTCAGATTAAACTAACTGGTTGGCAACGTTTTCCATGTCTCCTGTTTGTTCATCTTTCTACCACCTGAGCTATACTCCCTGGGTACAACACTGCCAGTTGCTGCTCAGAAGTGTCGTTTTCCACAGACCAATTACACAAGCTATAGTGATAGTGGGGTTCGTAACGCTGCTGTTCCCTGCTGTGTGTCCGGCAAAAATTACTGTACTAGTACACATGTTTAAAAAACATGGCATGTTAAAGTGGTAATGCTACACATTGATAATCAGGCTACACCCTTATTTCTAAGCTGTAAACAAGTGAAACGTCAAATTTAAAACCATTCAATGATTTAGTGTTGGTAACAAATCTGTAACTAAATAATTGTGACATATTATGGAGATATCCACATGTCTAACACAAATGTAACACAAAAGCATATTATGCTATAGGGTTATGATGGGAACCTTCTCACTCCTTTAAATTTGACCAACCAACCACTTTATGCCCCCAAATGCTGCAATGTTGGAAAGTGCATAATGGGGGGGAACTTTGACAACAGCTGCAGTTGCGAAGGTTATCCTTCTGTGTTTTGGCTTTTTAAATAAAAGCATACAAGTAATTAAAAAATAAAATTGTTGATTAAGGGGGCATGATGTACCCTGTAATATTGTGCAAACAATGGATGTAGGACTATTCCTCTTCAAATTACTTATATTTGTGTCATTTGAAAAAAATACTTATTTTAGTTAAAATTTAAAAACCCATGTTCAGAGCTGTGAAGGCCCGTTTGTGTACTTCTTATTGGTTTTCAACCAATGTATTGGGATACGAGGAAAAGGGGTCACATAAAGATTAGATTTATTTTAAATGGAATGTAGCAGAACCAATTGGAGATAAAGAAAAGGGATGAGCACTGAGACACGCTCAGAGAGTACAAGCGCAGTGCTTTTAACAAGTAACTGGAGCGTGATTGCACTCAAAAAAGTAAAAAACACAGACTGAAGTGAACACTGAAAACAATGTCCACAATCTGGGAAAAGTTTCCCTTTTTGTACTTCTTTGTGTTTGCAACCAATGTATTGTTTTACGGTTTGGAAGGGCGTACACAATAGATTAGATTTATTTTAAATGAATGTAGCAGAAAACCAATTGGAGATAAATGAAAAGGATGAGCCACTGAGACACGCCCCCAGCAGAGTAAAGCAGCAGTGCTTGAAAACAAGTAACTGGAGCGTGATCTGCACTAAAAAAAGTAAAAAACAAGTGAAGGAAATGAAACACAACTTCCACAATCTGTGAAAAGTCCTTTCTGTACTTCTATTGTGTTTGCAACCAATGTATTGTATACGGATGGAAGCGCGTCAATAATAGATTAGTTTTTTTTAAATGGAAAGTAGCAGAACCAATTGGAGATAAATGAAAAGGAGAGCACTGAGACACGCTCAGCAGAGTAAACGCGTGCTTGAAACAAGTAACTGGAGCGTGATCTGCACTCAAAAAAGTAAAAAACACAGACGAAGTGAACACTGAAAACAACTGTCCCAATCTGTGGAAAAAGCTCCTTTGTTAATTCTATAGTGTTTGCAAAACCCAAGTATTGTAAACGGTGGAAGCGCGCACACTAATAATTAGATTTTTTTAAATGGAATGTGCAGAACCAATTGGAGATAAATGAAAAGGATGAGCCACTGAGACCGCTCGCGAGTACAAGCACCAGTGCTTGAACAAGTAAATGGAGGTGATCTGCACTCAAAAAAGTTTAAAAACACAGACTGAAGTGAAACCTGAAACCCCAACTGTCCACAATCTGTTGAAAAGCTCCTTTCTTTTACTTTTATGTGTTTGAAAACCAATTTTTTGTATACGGATGGAAGGGTCAACTAATAGATTAGATTTTTTTTTAAATGGAATGTTGGGCAGAACCAAGGAGTAAAAAAAAGGTGGAGCCCCCGGAGACCCGTCAGCAGGTACAAGCAGCAGTGCTTGAAAAAGTAACTGGAGCGTGATCTGCACTAAAAAAAAGTAAAAAAACACCCCGAGGTGCCGGGAAACCAACTGTCCACAATCTGTGAAAAGCTCCTTTTGTACTTCTTAGTGTTTGAACCCAATGAAATTGATACGGATGGAACGCTTTCCCCACTAAAGATTTGATTTTTTTTTTTTAATATAAGGGGAGCTGACCAATTCCACAAAAAAAATTAAAAAAAAAAAAAAAAAGGACACGTCGGGATGCAACAAACGCGGTGGATGCGACCCCAAACTGCAGGTCACCTGCACTTTTCACACCCCAACCCTTGCACAGAGCTTTTTAAAAACAACACTGGCAAAATGAAGCTTTACAAAAGCGGTTGGTAAATTTGTCTGCCTAAAGCCCCAGTAGACACAAATCGCAAATTAACTGTCCCCCCGATTCAGAACCCCAGCTTTTCTGTCCAAAAAGCGTTCACCGCACAGTGACGCTAAAATGGCTGCGGCGCCTTTTTAGTGCTTTTTGACATCATTTCAGCAGCCAATCACAGCCATGCCATTAGTTAAGATGACCGCATCATTACAGGATGTGCCCACATTCGTAGGATTCCTCATTGGTGCCCAAAATACATTGCCTTCAAAGATTTATGGGAACTTCCGATTCCGGTATAGATATTGAAAAAAGTATCGGAATTAAGTATCGGAATTCGATAACGCGAATATCGGCCGATACCCGTACTTGCGGTTCGGAATGCTCAACACTACCATGGCATTCTTTTCGGTAATTCTAAAGTTTTCATATATTTAGCGATGTTATATTTTATGTTGCCCTTTGATATAGATTACTTTCTCAAATTTATATTTTATCTGCTATTAAAAGCGTTTACAGTTTAGCTCCAACGGGAAAGTCTGAAGCATCCACCTCTTTATGAAGGCAAGCTCGGGGGGTTGGGATGTACTAGGATTTGGTTTCAGTGGGGAAATTTATTTTTAGCCCGGGGAAAATGCTTCCTGGGTTGGGGAGTCCGGAGAACCAACTTTTCCGGGTTAGTTGGGTGATAGGTGACACTTCCCCCAGAGAAATTTCTAATGAAACGTCTATAGAAGTTGGCAACCCGTTGAAGCGCTGTACCCCTTCACTTTCTGGACTTGGCCAATCCTTGATGGCTTTGGGGTTTTGCTTCCTCCATACTTTTCCTTGTGTAAAACGTACATACCCCAGAAATTGAATTTCGGTCCTATGGAATTCACCTTTTCAAGTTTGAGGGAAAGATGATTTTTGTTTAGGGCGTTCCAAGACCTTTTTCAAAAATGTCCCTGATGTTCCTCTGTGGGGTTAGAAAAAATTAAAAAATAAACCAAATAAATTTCCACAAATGTTTTAGGAGAACCTGAAGATGTCTTCACCAAGTGTTGGAAAGTGGTGGGGCGGTACTCAGGGCCAAAATGCTTTTAAATAGATATTTAAAGTTGGGCCAAAAGCGTGCCCCGAAGGGAGTTTCCATTCATCCCCAGGTCTATTTCGGACTAAGTTATAGGCCCCACGAAGAAACTAGTTTAGAGAAAATTTTGGAATGTCGCACTCTCTCCAATAACCAGGGGATTAAAGGAAGGGTAAGGTTTTAATAGAACCTTATTGAGTTCCCATTGTCTTCCCCTTGGTCTAAAAGATCCATCTTTCTTCTTTACAAAAAAGAGGGGTGCACCTGAGGAGATTTAAGAGGGGGTTGTATGAAGCCCTTGGCTTTGATTTTCGTCTATGTAATCCTTTTTTAAGCCTTTAGCTCGGGGGCCCCGCAAGGGGGAGTTTAACCAAAAGGGATCTTTTGCTCCAGGCAATTAATCAATTGGAAATCTATGGCGGTGGGGAGGGCTGGTCAGGTTCTTCTTGTCACATAAATCCCCATAGTCCTGGGGATCAGCTTGGGTAAATTAGGGAACGACATGGTTCCTTTAGGAACAGTAGCAAGCTGAAATTTTGGACTCATCTGTTTCTCTGGAAAGTTTAATTCCTTGTTTTCCCAGTTAATGGTAGGATTCTGAGCCTGCAGCCATGGTGCCCTAGAAAATGGGAAAGGGGGGGAAAGAGAGATAAGCATAAAGGACAGTTTCTCTTGATGATCTTTACCCATAAAAAAACCCTCAAAGGTTTGGGTTTCTGATCCACTGGTCAGAGGTCAGCAGGGGCCATCCCCCGTTTCCATCGTATGGAGTAGCCTTCTCATGAAGTTCCCTGTTTAGAGCAAGGAGACATCCATAAAATTTCCCTTGCCCTGAGTCGATCATAGCAGAGTAGACACCCAAGCTGGGCAACCCAGGTTTGATGGAAAAAAGAAAGCAATGAGAATTTTTTTTTCTTACAATCAGCTGGCACCGTGAGGAAATTGAAAAATGGCAGCGTTTACACATCAACGTCCTCACAGGAAACGGAGCTAAGTCCGGAAAATCAAGATCTGTTGCTCCCGATCTCTCTGGAGCCTGAGGCTCGGGACCTGAAGATCCCCTCTCGCAATATCACAATGAATGAGTGCTGCAGTAGTCTTACGGAGAATGGTGGGGCAGTTTATAATAAAAGTGCCCTGACTTACCACATAGAAACATTAGATTTTCCTTAAAACGATGTTCCTTGCGGATCAAAACCCGTCGTTGTAAAGAGTTTACCTGAAAGGGTTAGGTTTCAGGTTCCGTTTAATCCTACTCAAAGGTTTCTTAGCTGGAGAGGAAGGTAGGAAAAGGTTAGTGCGATTGCTTTCGAACATCTTCTTGTGGTTCAGTCAGACGGTATCAATACGGTTGCGTATTAATAAAAGCACCTAACGCAGTGGGTGGGTCGGAAAACGAGCAAGTTATCCTTAACAGTGGAGATAACCCCTTTCGAAAATCCTTTTTTGGCGGAACTGCCCAGGTGGAAACAAGGGCCCTCTCCTGAAATCCCAAGGCTATTCAGTACCGAGTGCTTTCCTTGGCCCCCAAACTAACATGGCTGCTTCAGCTGTTGCACCTCGATTGGGGTCATCAAACACCTGCCCCATGGCTGAAATAAAAGCCTCAAGGTGATTCAAACAATCATCTCAGTCTCAATCAGGGGGGGGTTTGCCCACATCAAAGCCTTATTGGTAAGCAACATGATTTAGTAAGCACTTTGGATCGTTCAGTGGGAAAATTGTGAAGCATGTGCAGAAAAAAATAAATTGCATTGATTAATAAATCCCTGAATTTCTCACGTTCACCGCCAAAACGAAAAGGAGGTAATTTGGGGATCCCAGAACTCGGGGTTTTATGGCAGGAGCCTGGGCTCGTTCCTCTAGAGCCGCAATCCTGTCTCGCAATTCCTGGGTAGTCTGTCCAAACACTTGCAAATTATGATTAGTGAGGTCCTGTAGGCTTGCAAAACGGGTTTTAAAGTCTGTACATCTGAAAGGTTGTATCAGTCACTCCGCAAAGTTCCTTTTGCGGGCCTCCATCTTCCAGATCTTTTAAGGCAGAAGTGCTGGAAGGAGAAGAGGAAGGGAAAAAAAAAAAAAAAAAAACAATAGTGTTTACCTGTGGTAACACTCCAAGTAAAATTTTAAGGGAATGCGCTCACCTGGAATTGGTTGTGAGAAGGGCACAACCCTGTCATCACATAAGGTATTAAACGGACATCTGATATCCACAGTCACAGCAGACACGGCTTTCCCAGACCCAGCAGACACTAAACATTAATCTTGTCATGTATAGTGTACAGTTCTCCTATTAGCGTCTTGTGCTTGGGTGCGGGAAAACACAGGAGACATAGGTTGAAATGAAATGATTGTATTACTTCATACAAGCATGCTGAAAAGTTCACACAGTTTGCAGGAACAGCGACAGGAGGAACAGCAGGCCAGAGTAACTTCAGCACCACAATAAATCTCCAAAGCAGTCAGGATCTCTTTCTGTACCGTAATTCCTCTGCAAACATGGATTCACCAAACAGCAGGTTTCCAGAGTCCAAAAGTGTTCCAAGGTTCCCAGTAGGGAATAGCTGGAGTACAAGTCCAAGGTTTCCAGGAGTCAGGTCACGGACTGACTGAGGCTTGATTCAGGAGCACTGATTGTTCAGCTGAGGCTGCTTAAGAAGCAAAAAGGGAAGAATCAGGGCAGGGAACCATGAAACTGGAACTCCATAATTAACTGAGGGCAAGAGCTGCAGAAAGACAGAAAGCAAAAATGGCCGACGGAAAAAACTGAGTTTCAAGGAACATGTCAACAGAGAAAAGAACCTTACAGGCTGCTTGTAAGGGGGCCAGATGCTAGACCGGAGGGGCTGCTGGTAGGGGGGCCAGATGCTAGGACCGGATGGGCTGCTGTTAAGGGGGCCAGAATGTGACCAGAGGGGCTGCTGTGGGGGGCCAGATGCTAGACCGGAGGGGCTGCTGGTAGGGGGGCCAGATGCTAGACCGGATGGGCTCCTGTTTTAGGGTGGGGGCAGATGCTAGAATGGGGGCTGCATGTAGGGGGGTAGATGCTAGAATGGATGGTCTCCTGGAATGAGGGGCAGATGCTAGAATGGATGGGCTATGGTAGTGGGCTGATGCTAGAATGGATGGGCTCCTGGTAAGGGGGCAGATGCCAGAATGGGTTGGGCTGTTGGTAGGATGCAGATGCTAGAATTGATGTGCTCCTGATAGGGGGACAGATGCTAGGATGGATGGGTGTGATAGGGGGTGATGCTAGATTGGATGAGCTCCTGGTAGGGGGCAAATGCTGAATGGAAGGGCTTTGGTAGGGGGATGATGCTAGAATGGATGGGCTCCTGGTAGGGGGCAGATGCTAGAAGGATGGGCTCCTGGTAGGGGGCAGATGCTAGAATGATGGGCCTGCTGGTAGGGGGCAGATGCTAGAATTGATGGGCTGCTGGTACGGGGCATCTGCTTTAATGAATGGGTGCTGGTAGGAGGCAGATTCTAGGTGGATGGGGTGCAGGTATTGGGGCAGATGCTATGATGGTGGGCTGCTGGTAGGGGGCAGATGTTTTAATGGATGGGCTCCTGGTAGGGGGCAGAAGCTAGAATGGAAGGGCTGCTGTTTGGGTGCTGATGCTAGAATGGATGGGCTTCTGGTAGGATGGCAGATGATAGAATGGATGGGCTGCAGATAGGTGGCAGATGCTAGAATGGTGGGCTGCGTGTTGGGGAAAATGCTAGAATGGATGGGCTGCTGGTAGGGCGCAGAAGCTAGAATGGATGGGCTGCTGGTAGGGTACAGATGCTAGAATGGATGGCCCCCTACCAGCAGCCCATCCATTCTAGCATCTGCCCCCTACCAGCAACCCATCCATTCTAGCATCTGCCCCCCTACCAGCAGCCTATCCATTCTAGCATCGGCCCCCCCTACAGCAGCCCTCCATTCTAGCATTTGCCCCCCCTACCAGTGCCCCATCCATTTTAGTTTCTGCCCCCCCTACCAGCAGCTCATCCATTCTAGCATCTGCTGCCTCTACCAGCAGCCCATCCATTCTAGCATCTGCCCCCCTAGCAGCGCACATCCATTCTAGCATCTGCCCCTGCTAGCAGCAGCCCATCCATTCTAGTATATGCCCCCCCTACCAGCAGCCCATCCATTCTAGCATCTGCCCTCCACCAGTAGCCCATCTATTCTAGCATCTTCCCCCTACCAGCGCCCATACATTCTAGCATTTGCCCCCCCACAGCAGCCCATTCAGTCTAGCATCTGCCCTCCCTACCAGCAGCCCATCCATTCTAGCATCTGCCCCCTACCAGCAGCTATCCATTCTACCGTCTTCCCCACTACCAGCAGCTCATCCATTCTTGCGTATGCATCACTACCAGCAGCCCATACATTCTAGCATTTGCCCCCCCCACCAGCAGCCCATCCAGTCTAGCATCTGCCCCCCTACCAGCAGCCTATCCATTCTAGCATCTGCCCCCTTACCAGGAGCCCATCCATTCTAGCATCTGGCCCCCTACCAGCAGCCCATCCAGTCTAGGGTCTGGCACCCTTACCAGCAGCCCATCCAGTCTAGCATCTGTCCCCCCTACCAGCAGCCCATCCGGTGTAGCATCTGCCCCCCTACCAGCAGCCCATCCGTTCTAGCATCTGGCCCCCTCAGCAGCCCATCCGGTCTAGCATCTGGCCCCCCTACCAGCAGCCCATCGGTCTAGCATCTGGCCCCCCTACCAGCACCCCTCCGATTTAGCCATCTGACCCCCCTACCAGCAGCCCCTCCGGTCTATCATCTAGCCCCCCTACCAGCGCCCCTCCGGTCTAGCATCTGGCCCCACTACCAGCAGCCCATCCGGTCTAGCATCTGTCCCCCCTACTTGCAGCCCTTCGGTCTAGCATCTGGCCCCCTACAAGCAGCCCCTCCGGTCTAGCATCTGGCCCCCTACCAGCAGCCCCTCCGGTCTAGCATCTGGCCCCCTACCAGCAGCCCATCAGGTCTAGCATCTGGCCCTTAGAATGGATGGGCTGCTGTTAGGGGGGCCGATGCCTAGACCGGAGGGGTTGCTGGTAGGAGGCCAGATGGTAGTCTGGAGCGGCTGCTGGTAGGGGGGCAGATGCAAGACCAGAGGGGCTGCTGGTAGGGGGGCCAGATGCTAGACCGGAGGGGCTGCTGGTAGAGGGGCCAGATGCTAGACAGGAGGGGCTGCTGGTAGGGGGCCAGATGCTAGACCAGGGGGGCTGCTGGTAGGGGGGCCAGATGCTAGACCGGATGGGCTGTGGTAGGGGGGCCAGATGCTAGACCGGGAGGAGCTGCTGGTAGGGGTGCCAGATGCTAGACCGGAAAGGCTGTTGGTAGGGGGGCCAGATGCTAGACCGAAAGGGGCTGCTGGTAGGGGGGCCAGATGCTAGACCGGAGGGGCTGCTGGTAGGGGGCCAGATGCTAGACCGGAGGGGCTGCTGGTAGTGGGGCCAGATGCTAGACCAGAGGGGTGCTGGTAGGGGGGCCAGATGCTAGACCGAAGGGGCTGCTGGTAGGGGGGCCAGATGCTAGACCGGAGGGGCTGCTAGTAGGGGGGCCAGATGCAAGACCGGATGGGCTGCTGTTAGGGGGCCAGATGCTAGACCGGATGGGCTGCTGGTAGGGGGGCCAGATGCTACACTGGATGGGCTGCTGGTAGGGGGGCCAAATGCTAGACCGGATGGGCTTCTGGTAGGGGGGCCAGATCCTAGACCGGATGGGCTGCTGTTAGGGGGGCCAGATGCTAGACCAGAGGGGCTGCTCGTAGGGGGGCCAGATGCTAGACCGGATGGGCTCCTTTTACGGTGGACAGTGCTAGAATGGATGGGCTGTATGTAGGAGGATAGATGATAGAACGGATGGTCTCCTGGAAGAGGGGCAGATGCTAGAATGGATGTGCTACTGGTAGTGGGCTGTTTGCTAGAATGGATGGGCTCCTGGTAAGGGGGCAGATGCCAGAATGGTTGGGCTGTTGGTAGGATGCAGATGCTAGAATTGATGTGCTCCTGATAGGGGGACAGTGCTAGGATGGATGGGCTGCTGGTAGGGGGCTGATGCTAGATTGGATGAGCTCCTGGTAGGGGACAAATGCTAGAATGGAAGGGGATTCTGGTAGCGGGATGATGCTAGAATGGATGGGCTCCAGGTAGGGGGCAGATGCTAGAATGGATGGGCTCCTGGTAGGGGGCAGATGCTAGAATGGATGGGCTGCTGGTTGGGGGCAGATGCTAGAATTGATGGGCTGCTGGTAGGGGCATCTGCTTTAATGAATGGGACTGCTGGTAGGAGGCAGATTCTAGGATGGATGGGGTGCAGGTATTGGGGCAGATGGTATGATGGATGGGCTGCTGGTAGGGGGCAGATGTTTTAATGGATGGGCTCCTGGTAGGGGGCAGAAGCTAGAATGGAAGGGCTGCTGTTAGGGGGCTGATGCTAGAATGGATGGGCTTCTGGTAGGATGGCAGATGATAGAATGGATGGGCTGCAGATAGGGGGCAGATGCTAGAATGGATGGGCTGCGTGTTGGGGTAAATGCTAGAATGGAAGGGCTGCTGGTAGGGCGCAGATGCTAGAATGGATCGCTGCTGGTAGGGTACAGATGCTAGAATGGATGGCCCCCTACCAGCAGCCCATCCATTCTAGCATCTGCCCCCCCTACCAGCAACCCATCCATGCTAGCATCTGCCACCCCTACTAGCAGCCTATCTATTCTAGCATCGGCCCCCCTACCAGCAGCACATCCATTCTAGCATTTGCCCCCCCTACAGCGCCCCATCCATTCTAGTTTCTGCCCCCCTACCAGCAGCCCATCCATTCTAGCATCTGCCGCCTCTACCAGCAGCCCATCCATTCTAGCATCTGCCCCCTAGCAGCAGCACATCCATTCTAGCATCTGCCCCTCCTAGCAGCAGCCCCTCCATTTAGCATCTGCCCCCCCTACCAGCAGCCCATCCATTCTAGCATCTGCCCCCCTACCAGCAGCCCATCTCTAGCATTTGCCCCCCCACCAGCAGCCCATCCAGTCTAGCATCTGCCCCCCTACCAGCAGCCCATCCATTCTAGCATCTGCCCCCTACCAGCAGCCCATCCTTTCTACCGTCTTCCCCCACTACCAGCAGCTCATCCATTCTAGCGTATGCACCACTACCAGCAGCCCATCCGGTCTAGCATCTGGTCCCCTACCAGCAGCCCATCCATTCTATCATCTGCCCCCTTACCAGAAGCCCATCCATTCTAGCATCTTCTCCCCCACCAGCAGCCCATCCATTCTAGCATCTGCCCCCCCACCAGCCCATCCATTCTAGCATCTGGTAGGGGGGGCAGATGCTAGACCGGAGGGGCTGCTGGTAGGGGGGGCAAGATGCTAGACCGGAGGGGCTGCTGGTAGGGGGGCCAGATGCTAGACCGGAGGGGCTGCTGGTAAGGGGGCCAGATGGTAGACCGGAGGGGCTGCTGGTAGGGGGGCAGATGCTAGACCGGAGGGGCTGCTGGTAGGTGGGTCAGATGCTAGACCGGAGGGGCTGCTGGTAGGGGGCCAGATGCTAGACCAGAGGGGCTGCTGGTATGGGGGCTAGATGCTAGACCGGAGGGGCTGCTGGTAGGGGGCCAGATGCTAGACTGGAGGGGCTGCTGGTAGGGGTGCCAGATGCTAGACCGGAGGGGCTGCTGGTAGGGGGCCAGATGCTAGACCGGAGGGGCTGCTGGTAGGGGGCCAGATGCTAGACCGGAGGGGCTGCTGGTAGGGGGCCAGATGCTAGACCGGAGGGTGCTGGTAGGGGCCAGATGCTAGACCCGAGGGGCTGCTGGTAGTGGGGCAGATGCTAGACCGGAGGGGCTGCTGGTATGGGGGCTAGATGCTAGACCGGAGGGGCTGCTGGTAGGGGGCCAGATGCTAGACGGAGGGGCTGCTGGTAGGGGTGCCAGATGCTAGACCGGAGGGGCTGTTGGTAGGGGGGCCAGATGCTAGACCGAAGGGGCTGCTGGTAGGGGGGCCAGATGCTAGACCGGAGGGGCTGCTGGTAGGGGGCCAGATGCTAGACCGGAGGGGCTGCTGGTAGGGGGCCAGATGCTAGACCGGAGGGGCTGCTGGTAGGGGGGCCAGATGCTGACCGGAGGGCTGCTGGTAGGGGGGCCAGATGCTAGACCGAGGGGCTGCTGGTAGGGGGGCCAGATGCTAGACGGAGGGGCTGCTGGTAGGGGGCCAGATGCTAGACCGAGGGGCTGCTGGTAGGGGGCCAGATGCTAGACCGGAGGGGCTGCTGGTAGGGAGGCCAGATGCTAGACCGGAGGGGCTGCTGGTAGGGGGCCAGATGCTAGACCGGAGGGCTGCTGGTAGGGAGGGCCAGATGCTAGACCGGAGGGGCTGCTGGTAGGGGGCCAGATGCTAGACCGATGGTGCTGCTGGTAGGGGGCCAGATGCTAGACCGGAGGGGCTGCTGGTAGGGGGCCAGATGCTAGACGGTGGGGCTGCTGGTAGGGAGCCAGATGCTAGACCGGAGGGGCTGCTTGTAGGGGGCAGATGCTAGACCGGAGGGGCTGCTGGTAGGGGCCAGATGCTAGACCGGAGGGTGCTGGTAGTGGGGCCAGATGCTAGACCGGAGGGCTGCTGGTAGGGGGGCCAGATGCTAGACCGGAGGGCTGCTGGTAGGGGGGCCAGATGCTAGACCGGAGGGGCTGCTGGTAGGGGGCCAGATGCTAGACCGGAGGGGCTGTGGTAGGGGGGCCAGATGCTAGACCGAAGGGGGGCTGCTGGTAGGGGGGCCAGATGCTAGACGGAGGGGCTGTGGTAGGGGGCCAGTGCTAGACCGAGGGGCTGCTGGTAGGGGGGCCAGATGCTAGACCGGAGGGGCTGCTGGTAGGGGGCCAGTGCTAGACCGGTGGGCTGCTGGTAGTGGGGCCAGATGCTAGACCGGAGGGGCTGCTGGTGGGGGCCAGATGCTAGACCGGGGGGCTGCTGGTAGGGGAGCAGATGCTAGACCGAGGGGATGCTGGTAGTGGGGCCAGATGCTAGACCGGAGGGGCTGCTAGTAGGGGGCCAGATGCTAGACCGGAGGGCTGCTGGTAGGGGGGCCAGATGCTAGACCGGAGTGGGCTGCTTGGTATGGGGGCCAGATGCTAGACCGGAGGGGCTGCTGGTAGGGGGCCAGATGCTAGACGGAGTGGCTGTGGTAGGGGGCCAGATGCTAGATCGGGGGGGTGCTGGTAGGGGGGCCAGATGCTAGACGGTGGGGTGCTGGTAGGGGGCCAGATGCTAGCCGAAGGAGCTGCTGGTAAGGGGGCCAGATTGCTAGACCGGATAGGTGCTGGTTGGGGGCCAGATGCTAGACCGGTGGGGTGCTGGTAGGGAGGCCAGATGCTAGACCGAAGGGGCTGCTTGTAGGGGGCCAGATGCTAGACCGGAGGGGCTGCTGGTAGGGGGTCCAGATGCTAGACCGGAGGGCTGCTGGTAGGGGGCCAGATGCTAGACTGGATGGGCTGCTGGTAGGGGGGCCAAATGCTAGACCGGATGCGCTGCTGGTAGGGGGCAAGATGCTAGACCGGTGGGGCTGCTGGTAGGGGGCCAGATGCTAGACCGGAGGGGCTGTTTGGGTAGGGGGGCCAGATGCTAGACGGAGGGGCTGCTGGTAGGGAGGCCAGATGCTAGACCGGAGGGGCTGCTGGTAGGGGGCCAGATGCTAGACGGGGGCTGCTGGTAGTGGGGGGGGGGCCAGATGCTAGACCGGAGGGGCTGCTGGTGGGGGCAGATGCTAGACCCGAGGGGCTGCTGGTAGGTGGGCCAGATGCTAGACCGGAGGGGCTGCTGGTAGTGGGGCCAGATGCTAGACGGAGGGGCTGCTGGTAGGGGCAGAGGGCTAGACCGGAGGAGCTGCTGGTAGGGGAGCCAGATGCTAGACCGGAGGGGCTGTGGTAGGGGGCCAGATGCTAGACCGGAGGGGCTGCTGGTAGGGGGGCCAGATGCTAGACCGGATGGGCTGCTGGTAGGGGGGCCAGATGCTAGACCGGAGGGGCTGCTGGTAGGGGGGGCCAGATGCTAGACCGGGGAGCTGCTGGTAGGGGGGCAGATGCTAGACCGGAGTGGACTGCTGGTAGGGGGCCAGATGCTAGACGGATGGGCTGCTGGTTAGGGGGCCAGATGCTAGACCGGAGGGGCTGCTGGTAGGGGGCCAGATGCTAGACCGGATGGGCTGCTTGTAGGGAGCCAGATGCTAGACCGAGGGGCTGCTGGTAGGGGGGCCAGATGCTAGACCGGAGGGGCTGTGTAGGAGGGGCCAGATGCTAGACGGAGGGGCTGCTGGTAGGGAGGCCAAGATGCTAGACCGGAGGGCTGCTGGTAAGGAGGCCAGATGCTAGATCGGAGGGGCTGCTGGTAGGGGGGCCAGATGCTAGACCGGTGGGGTGCTGGTAGGGGGCCAGATGCTAGCCCGAAGGAGCTGCTGGTAAGGGGGCCAGATGCTAGACCGGATAGGATGCTGGTAGGGGGGCCAGATGCTAGACCGGTGGGGCTGCTGGTGGGAGGCCAGATGCTAGACCGAAGGGGCTGCTTGTTAAGGGGGCCAGATGCTAGACCGGAGGGGCTGCTGGTAGGGGGTCCAGATTCTCGACCGGATGGGCTGCTGGTAGTGGGGCCAGATGCTAGACTGGATGGGCTGCTGGTAGGGGGGCCAAATGCTAGACCGGATGCGCTGCTGGTAGGGGGGCAAGATGCTAGACCGGATGGGCTGCTGTTAGGGGGGCCAGATGCTAGACCAGAGGGGCTGCTCGTAGGGGGGCCAGATGCTAGACCGGAGGGGCTGCTGGTAGGGGGGCCAGATGCTAGACCGGATGGGCTCCTGTTAGGGTGGGCAGATGCTAGAATGGATGGGCTGCATGTAGGGGGGTAGATGCTAGAATGGATGGACTCCTGGAAGAGGGGCAGATGCTAGAATGGTTGGGCTACTGGTAGTGGGCTGATGCTAGAATGGATGGGCTCTTGGTAAGGGGGCAGATGCCAGAATTGTTGGGCTGTTGGTAGGATGCAGATGCTAGAATTGATGTGCTCCTGATAGGGGGACAGAAGCTAGGATGGATGGGCTGCTGGTAGGGGGCTGATGCTAGATTGGATGAGCTCCTGGTAGGGGGCAAATGCTAGAATGGAAGGGCTTCTGGTAGGGGGATGATGCTAGAATGGATGGGCTCCTGGTAGGGGGCAGATGCTAGAATGGATGGGTTCCTGGTAGGCGGCAGATGCTAGAATGAATGAGCTGCTGGTAGGGGGCAGATGCTAGAATTGATGGGCTGCTGGTAGGGGGCATCTGCTTTAATGAATGGGCTCCTGGTAGGAGGCAGATTCTAGGATGATGGGGTGCAGGTATTGGGGCAGATGCTATGATGGATGGGCTGCTGGTAGGGGGCAGATGTTTTAATGGATGGGCTCCTGGTAGGGGGCAGAAGCTAGAATTGAAGGGCTGCTGTTAGGGGGCTGATGCTAGAATGGATGGGCTTCTGGTAGGATGGCAGATGATAGAATGGATGGGATGCAGATAGGGGGCAGATGCTATGATGGATGGGCTGCTGGTAGGGGGCATATGTTTTAATGGATGGGCTCCTGGTAGGGGGCAGAAGCTAGAATTGAAGGGCTGCTGTTAGGGGGCTGATGCTAGAATGGATGGGCTTCTGGTAGGATGGCAGATGATAGAATGGATGGGCTCAGATAGGGGGCAGATGCTAGAATGGATGGGCTGAGTGTTGGGGTAAATGCTAAGATGGTGGTGGGGCAAAGTAGAGGATGGGCTGCTGGTAGGGCGCAGAAGCTAGAATGGATGGGCTGCTGGTAGGGTACAGATGCTAGTATTGATGGCCCCCTACCAGCAGCCCATCCATTCTAGCATCTGCCCCCCTTACCAGCAACCCATCCATTCTAGCATCTGCCCCCCCTACCAGCAGCCTATCCATTCTAGCATCGGCCCCCTACCAGCAGCCATCCATTCTAGCATTTGCCCCCCCAAGCGCCCCATCCATTCTAGTTTCTGCCCCCCTACCAGCAGCCCATCCATTCTATCATCTGCCCCCCTAGCAGCAGCACATGCATTCTAGCATCTGCCCCTCCTAGCAGAAGCCCCTCCATTCTAGCATCTGCCCCCCCTACCAGCAGCCCATCCATTCTAGCATCTGCCCTCCACCAGCAGCCCATCTATTCTAGCATCTGCCCCCCTACCAGCAGCCCATACATTTTAGCATTTGCCCCCCACCAGCAGCCCATCCAGTCTAGCATCTGCCCCCCCTACCAGCAGCCCATCCATTCTAGCATCTGCCCCCCTACCTGCAGCGCATCCATTCTACCGTCTTCCCCCACTACCAGCAGCTCATCCATTCTAGCGTATGCACCACTACCAGCAGACCATTCACTCTAGCGTCCGTGTAATGTATGTAGTACAGTTCATATAGCGTCTTGTGCTTGGGTGCGATGAAAATACATGAGACACAGGTTTGATATAGAAGGTCTTGTATTACTTCATACAAGTGGCAAAAATAGTCACACAGTTTGCAGATACAGAAGCAGGAGACACAGCAGGCCAGAGTAACTTAAGCTCAGCAATCACTCTCCACAACAGGTTCAGGATCTTCTTCTCTGTTACCGTAAGTCCATGCAAACGTGGATCTTTCAAAGAGCAGGGTTCCAGAGTCCACAAGTGTTCAGAGTTCCTCAGTAGGAATAGCTGGAGTACATAGTCCAAGGCTTCCAGGAGTCAGGTCACAGGTTCACTGCAGGCTAGATTCTGAAGCACTGATTGCTCAGCTGTGGCTGCTTAAGAAGCAAGAGGGAGAGAATCAGGGCGGGAACATGAAAGCTGAAAACTCCATATTGACTGAGGGCAAGATAGCTGCAACAAGACAGAAAGCAAAATGGCTGACGGAAAACTGAGTTTCAAGAACATGTACAAAGAACCTTACATTACTCCCCCCTTAGGGACAACCTCCAGGATGGCCTCAGACCAGGCTTGTCTGGGTACCTCTGATGAAACTGGCGGAGCAAACGAGGAGCATTAACGTTATTGACTGGTTCCCATGAGTTGTCCTCCACTGGGTAGCCCTGCCATTTAATCAAATATTGTAACTGATTTCTGTATAACCTGGAATCTAGAATTCTTTCCACCACAAATTCTTCCTGACCATCGACTAGCACTGGGTCAGGGCAAGGAGAAGAACGTCCAGGAAACGTATTGGGTGTTGCAGCCTTTAGTAGGGATACATGAAAGACAGGGTGGATTCTCATAGTTCTAGGCAATTGAAGACGACAAGCAACGGCACTTATAATTTTACTGATTTTATAGGGTCCAATGTACTTATGTCCCAACTTAGACGATGGAATCCTTAACTTAAGATTTCTGGTTGACAGCCAGACCAGGTCTCCTACCTTGAAAGCTGGTGCAGGTTTACGAAATTTATCTGCTGCTTTCTTGTACCTTTCCTGAGCCAATTCCAGATTCTCCTTTAGAAGATCCATATTCTTCTGTAAACACGTGATTCTTTCGGCCACTGCTGGTAAAGGCGTTTCTATGGGAAATCGTGGAAGAATGTTAGGATGATAACCTAGATTGGAGTAAAAAGGAGACTGCTTAGTGGAGGCGCTCTGAGAGTTGTTATAAGAGAACTCAGCCAATGGAAGTAGATCCCCCCAATCATCCTGTAGGTGGCAGATAAAGCAGCGGAGATACTGCTCCAGAGTTTGATTGGTTCGTTCGGTCTGTCCATTAGTCTGGGGATGAAAAGCAGAAGAAAGGTTTACTTTAATGTCCAATGCTGCACAGAAATTTTGCCAAAACTTGAAGTGAATTGCACCCCTCGATCCGAAATAACCTCATCCGGTACTCCATGTAAGCGAAACACATCTTTAATCATCAAATCTGATGTCTGTTTTGCAGTGGGTAAGCCGACACAAGGAATAAAATGAGCTGCCTTTGTTAAACGATCAACCACCACTAGAATGGTGTTTTTCCCTTGAGAGGTTGGTAACTCCACAATAAGTCCATAGAAATGGATCCCCACGGGCGGGACGGGGTGGGAAGAGGTTGTAACAGACCAGTTGGTGAGGAGCGAGGTGTTTTGCATCTTGCACAGACTTCACATGAAGTGACATAGTTTAAAACATCCTTCCTGCAAGTGGGCCACCAAAAGAAACGAGAAAGAAATTCCTGTGTCTTTAGAATTCCTCTATGCCCAGCTATCTTGGAATCGTGAATGAGTTGCAATACTCTCAATCTGACTGTTTCAGGAATATACAGACGTTGTCCCAGAATCCACACACCATTCTTAAAGACAAGACTTACGTCCCTTGGGGGTTGTGCCAACAAGGAATCCGCATGGTATGCTTCCTTGATGTCCTTAAGTAGGTCTTGATTATGAATCACTCCAGGAATCTAGAGTCAGGAAGAATAGTCTTAGGAGGAGCAAGTGGACGGGTCTCTGCTGAATGAATCCTAGAGAGTGCATCAGCCTTTCCATTGCGCGATCCTGGTCTATAAGAAATGACAAAATTAAATTGGTTTAAGAAAAGATTCCAGCGAGCCTGGCGAGGAGTCAGGCACTTAGCCGACCTGATAAATTCAAGGTTACGATGGTCTGTCAGGACGTGTAAGGTTCTATGTATATATTCCTGAAACTCAGTTTGTTCGTCAGCCATTTTACTTTCTGTCTTGCTGCAGCTATCTTGCCCTCAGTCAAAATGGAGTTTCCAGCTTGCATGTTCCCGCCCTGATTCTCTCCTTTGCTTCTTAAGCAGCCACAGCTGAGCAATCAGTGCTTCAGAATCTAGCCTGCAGTGAACCTGTGACTTGACTCCTGTAAGCCTTGGACCTTGTACTCCAGCTATTCCTACTGAGGAACTCTGAAGCACTTGTGGACTCTGAACCCTGCTCTTTGAAAGACCCACGTTTGCATGGACTTACGGTAACAGAGAAGAAGATCCTGAATCTGTATTGGAGAGTGATTGCTGAGCTTGGATTACTCTGGCCTGCTGTGTCTCCTGTTTCTGTGTCTGCAAACTGTGTGACTATTTCTGCCAACTTGTATGAAGTAATACAGGACTTTTCTATATCAAACCTGTGACTCCTGTGTTTTCATCGCACCCAAGCACAAGACGCTATATGAACTGTACTACATACATTACAAGATTCTGAAGCCAAAACGTTAGTGTCTGCTGGGTCTGGAAGGCTGTGTCTGCTGTACTGTGGATATCAGACGTCCGGTTGTACTTTCTGTGATGACAGTGGTTGTGACTTCTCACAACCATTCCAGATGTCTGGTTGAAACTTTCTGTGATGATAGTGGCTGTGACTTCTCACAACCATTCCAGGTGAGCAGTTCCCTTAATTTTTTTTTCTCTCTGCAGTGTTGCCAAAGGTGAACACTATTGTTTTTTTTTCTCTCCTCTTCTTCCAGTAATCCTGTCTTAAAAGATCTGGAAAATGGAGGCCCGCATAAAGGAACTTTGCGGAGTGACTGATAATATCCTTGCAGATTTGCAGAATATAAAGACCCGTTTTACAAATCTACAGGACCTCAATAATCACAATTTGCAAGTGGTTGGACAGACTACCCAGGATTTGCGAGCCAGGATTGAGGTTCTAGAGGGGCGAGTCCAGGCTCCTGCCGTAGCCCCGAGTGCTGGGATTCCCAAGTTGCCCCCTTTTCGTTTTGGCGGTGAACGTGAGAAATTCAGGGGATTTATTAATCAATGCAATCTTTTTTTTTTGCACATGCTTCACAATTTCCCACTGAACGATCTAAGGTGCTTACTATAATTATGTTGCTTACCAACAAGGCTTTAATGTGGGCAAACCCTCTGATTGAGACTGAGGATGATTGTTTGAATCTCCTTGATGATTTTATTTCAGCCATGGGGCAGGTGTTTGATGACCCCAATCGAGGTGCAACAGCTGAAGCAGCCATGTTAGCTTTGCGCCAAGGTAAGCACTCGGTAGCTGAATATGCCTTGGATTTCAGGAGATGGGCCCTTGATACCACCTGGGACAGTTCCGCCAAAAAATCTATTTTTCGAAAGGGGTTATCTCCACTGATTAAGGATGAACTTGCTCGTGCCGACCCTCCCACTGCGTAAGGTGACTTTATTAACTACTGCATCCGTATTGATACTCGTCTGACTGAACGCAGGCAAGAGAGATGGTTCGAAAGCAATCGTACTAACCTTTTCCTACCTTCCTCTCCAGCTAAGGAACCTTTGAGTAGGATTACACGGGAACCTGAACCTGAACCCATGCAGGTAGACTCTTTACAACGACGGGTTAGTGATGCACGCAAGGAACATCGTTTTAAGGAGAATCTATGTTTCTATTGTGGTAAGTCAGGGCACTTCATTATAAACTGCCCCAGCCGTTCTCGTAAGACTACTGCAGCACTCATTCATTGTGAGTGTTGCGAGAGAGGATCTGTCAGGTCCGAGCCTCAGGCTCCAGAGAGATCTGCAGCAACAGATCTTGATTTCTCGGACTTAAACTCCGTTACCTCTGAGGACGTTGACTGTGTAAACGCTGCCATTTTTCAAGTTTCCTCAGCGGTGTCCCAGCTGAGTTGTAAGAAAAACAATTCTCATTGCTTTCTTTCCATCAAACTCTGGGTTGACTCAGCTTGGGTGTCTAGCTCTGCTATGATCGACTCAGGGGCAAGTGGAAATTTTATGGATGTCTCCTTTGCTCTGAAACAGGGAATACGTTCAGTGAAGAAGGCTACTCCAGTACAGATGGAAACTGTGGATGGCTCCCTGCTGACCTCTGGACCAGTGGATCAGGAAACAGAGCCTTTGAGGGTTCTTATGGGTAAAGATCATCAAGAGAAACTGTCCTTTATGCTTATCTCTTCTCCCCACTTTCCCATTATTCTAGGGCTACCATGGCTGCAGGCTCAGAATCCTACCATTAACTGGGAGACCAAGGAATTACACTTTCCAGAGAAACAGATGAGTCCAAAAGTTTCAGCTTGCTCTGTTCCTAAAGGAATCATGTCAGTCCCTGAACTACCAGCTGTATACCAGGACTATGTGGATTTATGTGACAAGAAGAACGCTGACCAGCTTCCTCCTCACCGTCCATATGATTGTCCAATTGAATTATTGCCTGGAGCAGAGATACCTTTTGGTAAGATCTACCCCTGGCGGGGCCCGAGCTAAAGGCTTTAAAGGATTACATAGATGAAAATCTAGCCAAGGGCTTCATACGCCCCTCTTCATCTCCTGCAGGTGCACCCATCTTCTTTGTAAAGAAGAAAGATGGATCTCTGAGACCATGCGTTAGACTATAGGGAACTCAATAAGGTTACTATTAGAAACCGTTATCCATTGCCTTTAATCCCTGAGTTATTGGAGAGAGTGCGACATGCCAAAATTTTTTCTAAACTAGATCTTCGTGGGGCCTATAACTTAGTCCGTATTAGACCTGGGGATGAATGGAAGACTGCATTCAGGTCACGCTATGGACACTTTGAATATCTAGTTATGCCTTTTGGTCTGAGTACCGCCCCAGCCACTTTCCAACACTTGGTGAATGACATCTTCAGGGATCTCCTAGATACATTCGTGGTAATTTATTTGGATGATATTCTAATTTTTTCTAACTCCACAGAGGAACATCATGGACATGTGAGAATGGTCTTGGAACGTCTAAGACAAAATCATCTTTACATCAAACTTGAAAAGTGTGAATTCCATAGGACCGAAATTCAATTTCTGGGGTATGTACTGTCTACACAAGGAATTAGTATGGATGGAAGCAAAACCCAAGCCATCAAGGATTGGCCAAGTCCTAGAAATGTGAAGGAGGTACAGCGCTTCATCGGGTTTGCCAACTTCTATAGACGTTTCATTAGAAATTTCTCTGAGGTAGTGTCACCTATCACTCAACTTACCCGGAAAGAGTCTAGGTTTTCCTGGACTCCCCAAGCCCAGGAAGCATTTTCCCGTCTAAAAGATAAATTTACCACTGCACCTATCCTAGTACATCCCAACCCCGAGCTTGCCTTCATAATAGAGGTGGATGCTTCAGACTGTGCCGTTGGAGCTATACTCTCTCAGAGAACAGGTGAGAAGAATGTCTTGCATCCCTGTGCCTTCTTTTCCCAGCAGTTGTCTTCGGCTGAGAGGAACTACGATGTGGGCAATAGAGAGTTGTTGGCCATTATTGCCGCCTTCAAAGAATGGAGACACCTTCTTCAGGGAGCTGCACAGCAAATAGTCGTCCTGACAGACCATCGTAACCTTGAGTTTATCAGGTCGGCTAAGTGCCTGACTCCTCGCCAGGCTCGCTGGAATCTTTTCTTAAAACCAATTTAATTTTATCATCTCTTATAGACCAGGATCGCGCAATGGAAAGGCTGATGCACTCTCTAGGATTTACTCAGCAGAGACACGTCCAATTACTCCTCCTAAGACTATTCTTCCTGATTCTAGATTCCTAGGAGTAATTCATAATCAAGACCTACTTAAGGACATCAAGGAAGCATACCATGCGGATTCCTTTTTGGCACAACCCCCAAGGGACGTAAGTCTTGTCTTTAAGAATGGTGTGTGGATTCGGGACAACGTCTGTATATTCCTGAAACAGTCAGATTAAGAGTATTGCAACTCATTCACGATTCCAAGATAGCTGGGCATAGAGGAATTCTAAAGACACAGGATTTCTTTCTCGTTTCTTTTGGTGGCCCACTTGCAGGAAGGATGTTTTGAATTATGTCACTTCATGTGAGGTCTGTGCAAGATGCAAAACACCTCGCTCCTCACCAACTGGTCTGTTACAGCCTCTTCCCACCCGTCCCGCCCGTGGGGATCCATTTCTATGGACTTCATTGTGGAGTTACCAACCTCTCAGGGGAAGAACACCATTCTAGTGGTGGTTGACCGTCTAACAAAGGCAGCTCATTTTATCCTTGTGTCGGCTTACCCACTGCAAAACAGACATCAGATTTGATGATTAAAGATGTGTTTCGCTTACATGGAGTACCGGATGAGGTTATTTCGGATCGAGGGGTGCAATTCACTTCTAGGTTTTGGCAAAATTTCTGTGCAGCATTGGACATTAAAGTAAACCTTTCTTCTGCTTTTCATCCCCAGACTAATGGACAGACCGAACGAACCAATCAAACCCTGGAGCAGTATCTCCGCTGCTTTATCTGCCACCTACAGGATGATTGGGTGGATCTACTTCCATTAGCTGAGTTCTCGTATAACAACTCTCAGAGTGCCTCCACTAAACAGTCTCCTTTTTACTCTAATCTAGGTTATCATCCTAACATTCTACCACGATTTCCCATAGAAACGCCTTTACCAGCAGTGGCTGAAAGAATCACGTCTTTACAGAAGAATATGGATCTTCTAAAGGAAAATCTGGAATCGGCTCAAGAAAGGTACAAGAAAGCAGCAGATAAATTTCGTAAACCTGCACCAGCTTTCAAGGTAGGAGACTTGGTCTGGCTATCAACCAGAAATCTTAAGTTAAGGATTCCATCGTCTAAGTTGGGACATAAGTACATTGGACCTATAAAATCAGTAAAATTATAAGTGCCGTTGCTTGTCGTCTTCAACTGCCCAGAACTATGAGAATCCACCCTGTCTTTCATGTATCCCTACTAAAGGCTGCGACACCCAATACGTTTCCTGGACGTTCCTCTCCTTGCCCTGACCCAGTGCTAGTCGATGGTCAGGAAGAATTTGTGGTGGAAAGGATTTTAGATTCCAGGTTGTATAGAAATCAGTTACAATATCTGATTAAATGGCAGGGCTACCCAGTGGAGGACAACTCATGGGAACCGGTCAATAACGTTAATGCTCCTCGCTTGCTCCGTCAGTTTCATCAGAGGTACCCACACAAGCCTGGTCTGAGGTCATCCGGAGGTTGTCCTTAAGGGGGGAGTAATGTAAGGTTCTATGTATATATTCCTGAAACTCAGTTTGTTCGTCAGCCATTTTACTTTCTGTCTTGCTGCAGCTATCTTGCCCTCAGTCAAAATGGAGTTTCCAGCTTGCATGTTCCCGCCCTGATTCTCTCCTTTGCTTCTTAAGCAGCCACAGCTGAGCAATCAGTGCTTCAGAATCTAGCCTGCAGTGAACCTGTGACTTGACTCCTGTAAGCCTTGGACCTTGTACTCCAGCTATTCCTACTGAGGAACTCTGAAGCACTTGTGGACTCTGAACCCTGCTCTTTGAAAGACCCACGTTTGCATGGACTTACGGTAACAGAGAAGAAGATCCTGAATCTGTATTGGAGAGTGATTGCTGAGCTTGGATTACTCTGGCCTGCTGTGTCTCCTGTTTCTGTGTCTGCAAACTGTGTGACTATTTCTGCCAACTTGTATGAAGTAATACAGGACTTTTCTCTATATCAAACCTGTGACTCCTGTGTTTTCATCGCACCCAAGCACAAGACGCTATATGAACTGTACTACATACATTACAGGACGACTATTTGCTGTGCAGCTCCCTGAAGAAGGTGTCTCCATTCTTTGAAGGCGGCAATAATGGCCAACAACTCTCTATTGCCCACATCGTAGTTCCTCTCAGCCGAAGACAACTGCTGGGAAAAGAAGGCACAGGGATGCAAGACATTCTTCTCACCTGTTCTCTGAGAGAGTATAGCTCCAACGGCACAATTTGAAGCATCCACCTCTATTATGAAGGCAAGTTCGGGGTTGGGATGTACCAAGATAGGTGCGGTGGTAAATTTATCTTTTAGACGAGAAAATGCTTCCTGGGCTTGGGGAGTCCAGGAGAACCTAGACTCTTTCCGGGTAAGTTGGGTGATAGGTGACACTACCTCAGAGAAATTCCTAATGAAACGTCTATAGAAATTGGCAAACCCGATGAAGCGCTGCACCTCCTTCACATTTCTAGGACTTGGCCAATCCTTGATGGCTTGGGTCTTACTTCCATCCATACTAATTCCTTGTGTAGACGTACATACCCCAGAAATTGAATTTCGGTCCTATGGAATTCACACTTTTCAAGTTTGATGTAAAGATGGTTTTGTCTTAGACGTTCCAAGACCATTCTCACATGTCCATGATGTTCCTCTGTGGAGTTAGAAAAAATTAGAATATCATCCAAATAAATCACCACGAATGTATCTAGGAGATCCCTGAAGATGTCATTCACCAAGTGTTGGAAAGTGGCTGGGGCGGTACTCAGACCAAAAGGCATAACTAGATATTCAAAGTGTCCATAGCGTGACCTGAATGCAGTCTTCCATTCATCCCCAGGTCTAATACGGACCAAGTTATAGGCCCCACGGAGATCCAATTTAGAGAAAATTTTGGCATGCCGCACTCTCTCCAATAACTCAGGGATTAAAGGCAATGGATAACGGTTTCTAATAGTAACCTTATTGAGTTCCCTATAGTCTACGCAGGGTCTCAGAGATCCATCTTTCTTCTTCACAAAGAAGATGGGTGCACCTGCAGGAGATGAAGAGGGACGTATGAAGCCCTTGGCTAGATTTTTGTCTATGTAATCCTTTAAAGCCTTTAGCTCAGGCCCCGCCAGGGGGTAGATCTTACCAAAAGGTATCTCTGCTCCAGGCAATAATTCAATTGGACAATCATATGGACGGTGAGGGGGAAGCTGGTCAGCGTTCTTCTTGTCACATAAATCCACATAGTCCTGGTATACAGCTGGTAGTTCAGGGACTGACATGGTTCCTTTAGGAACAGAGCAAGCTGAAACTTCTGGACTCATCTGTTTCTCTGGAAAGTGTAATTCCTTGGTTCCCAGTTAATGGTAGGGTTCTGAGCCTGCAGCCATGGTAGCCCTAGAATAATGGGAAAGTGGGGAGAAGAGATAAGCATAAAGGACAGTTTCTCTTGATGATCTTTACCCATAAGGACCCTTAAAGGCTCTGTTTCCTGATCCACTGGTCCAGAGGTCAGCAGGGAGCCATCCACAGTTTCCATCTGTACTGGAGTAGCCTTCTTCACTGAACGTATCCCCTGTTTCAGAGCAAAGGAGACATCCATAAAATTCCCACTTGCCCCTGAGTCGATCATAGTAGAGCTAGACACCCAGACTGAGTTAACCCAGAGTTTGATGGAAAGGAAGCAATGAGAATTGTTTTTCCTACAACTCAGCTGGGACACCGCTGAGGAAACTTGAAAAATTGCAGCGTTTACACAGTCATCGTCCTCAGAAGTAACGGAGTTTAAGTCCGAGAAATCAAGATCTGTTGCTGCAGATCTCTCTGGAGCCTGAGGCTCGGACCTGACAGATCTCCTCTCGCAACACTCACAGTGAATGAGTGCTGCAGTAGTCTTACGAGAACGGCTGGGGCAGTTTATAATGAAGTGCCCTGACTTACCACAATAGAAACATAGATTTTCCTTAAAACGATGTTCCTTGCGTGCATCACTAACCCGTCTTTGTAAAGAGTCTACCTGCATGGGTTCAGGTTCAGGTTCCCGTGTGATCCTACTCAAAGGTTCCTTAGCTGGGGAGGAAGGTAGGAAAAGGTTAGTGCGATTGCGTTCGAACCATCTCTCTTGCCTGCGTTCAGTCAGGCGAGCATCAATACGGATGCAGAAGGTAATAAAGTCACCTAACGCAGTGGGAGGGTCGGCACGAGCAAGTTCATCCTTAATTAGTGGAGACAACCCCTTTCGAAAAATAGATTTTTTGGCGGAACTGTCCCAGGTGGTATCAAGGGCCCATCTCCTGAAATCCAAGGCATATTCGGCTACCGAGTGCTTACCTTGGCGCAAAGTTAACATGGCTGCTTCAGCTGTTGCACCTCGATTGGGGTCATCAAACACCTGCCCCATGGCTGAAATGAAAGCATCAAGATGATCCAAACATTCATCCTCAGTCTCAATCAGAGGGTTTGCCCACATCAAAGCCTTGTTGGTAAGTAACATAATTATAGTAAGCACTTTAGATCGTTCAGTGGGAAATTGTGAAGCATGTGCAGAAAAAAACAGATTGCATTGGTTAATAAATCCCCTGAATTTTTCACGTTCACCGCCAAAACGAAAAGGGGGCAACTTGGGAATCCCAGAACTTGGGGCTACGGCAGGAGCCTGGACTCGCTCCTCTAGAACCTCAATCCTGGCTCGCAAATCCTGGGCAGTCTGTCCAAACACTTGCAAATTGTGATTAGTGAGGTCCTGTAGGTTTGTAAAACGGGTTTTTATAGTCTGTAAATCTGCAAGGATATTATCAGTCACTCCGCAAAGTTCCTTTATGCGGGCCTCCATTTTCCAGATCTTTTAAGACAGGAGTACTGGAAGGAGAGGAGAAAAGAAAAAAAAAAAAAAAACAATAGTGTTTACCTGTGGTAACACTGCAAAGAGAAAAAAAAAATTAAGGGAACTGCTCACCTGGAATGGTTGTGAGAAGTCACAACCACTATCATCACAGAAAGTTCAACCGGACATCTGATATCCACAGTTACAGCAGACACAAAAAAGAGGGAAGAGAAAAAAAAACAATAGTGTTTACCTGTGGTAACACTGCAGAAAAAAAAAAACTTAAGGGAATTGCTCACCTGGAATGGTTGTGAGAAGTCACAACCACTGTCATCACAGAAAGTACAACTGGACGTCTGATATCCACAGTTACAGCAGACACAGCCTTCCCAGACCCAGCAGACACTAACGTTTTGGCTTCAGAATCTTGTAATGTATGTAATACAGTTCATATAGCGTCTTGTGCTTGGGTGCGATGAAAATACATGAGACACAGGTTTGATATAGAAGGTCTTGTATTACTTCATACAAGTGGCAAAAATAGTCACACAGTTTTCAGATACAGAAGCAGGAGACACAGCAGGCCAGAGTAACTTAAGCTCAGCAATCACTCTCCACAACAGGTTCAGGATCTTCTTCTCTGTTACCGTAAGTCCATGCAAACGTGGATCTTTCAAAGAGCAGGGTTCCAGAGTCCACAAGTGTTCAGAGTTCCTCAGTAGGAATAGCTGGAGTACATAGTCCAAGGCTTCCAGGAGTCAGGTCACAGGTTCACTGCAGGCTAGATTCTGAAGCACTGATTGCTCAGCTGTGGCTGCTTAAGAAGCAAGAGGGAGAGAATCAGGGCGGAAACATGAAAGCTGAAAACTCCATATTGACTGAGGGCAAGATAGCTGCAGCAGACAGAAAGCAAAATGGCTGACGGAAAACTGAGTTTCAAGAACATGTACAAAGAACCTTACAGTCCGCCCCCTTACCAGAAGCCCATCCATTCTAGCATCTTCCCCCCACCTGCAGCCCATCCATTCTAGCATCTGCCCCCCACCAGCCCATCCATTCTAGCATCTGCCCCCTACCAGCAGCCCATCCATTGTAGCATCTGCCCCCTTACCAGAAGCCCATCCATTCTAGCATCTTCCCCCCACCAGCAGCCCATCCATTCTAGCATCTGCCCCCCACCAGCCCATCCATTCTAGCATCTGCCCCCCAATACCAGCAGCCATCCATTCTAGCATCTGCCCCCTACCAGCAGCCCATCCATTCTAGCATCTGGCCCCCCACCAGCAGCCCATCCGGTCTAGCGTCTGGAACCCTTACCAGCAGCCCATCCGGTCGAGCATCTGGCCCCCCTACCAGCAGCCCATCCGGTGTAGCATCTGCCCCCCTACCAGCAGTCCATCCGTTCTAGCATCTGGCCCCCCTACCAGCATCCCTCCGTCTACATCTGCCCCCCTACCAGCAGCCCTCCGTCAGCATCTGGCCCCCTACCAGCAGCCCTCCGGTCTAGCATCTGCCCCCCTACCAGCAGCCACCTCCGGTTCTAGCATCTGGCCCCCCTTACAGCCTCCTGTCTAGCATCTGCCCCCTACCAGCGCCTCCGGTCTAGCATCTGGCCCCCTACCAGCAGCCCTCCGGTCTAGCATCTGGCCCCCTACCAGCAGCCACTCCGGTCTAGTATCTGGCCCCCCTACCAGCAACCCCTCCGGTCTAGCATCTGGCCCCCCTTCCAGCAGCCTCTCTGGTCTAGCATCTGGCCCCCTACCAGCTGCCCCTCCGGTCTAGCATCTGGCGCCCCTACCAGCAGCCCCTCCGGTCTAGCATCTGGCCCCCCTACCAGCAGCCCCTCCTGTCTAGCATCTGGCCCCCCTACCAGCAGCCCATCCGGTCTAACATCTGGCCCCTAGAATGGATGGGCTGCTGTTAGGGGGGCCAGATGCTAGACCGGAGGGGCTGCTGGTAGGGGGGCCAGATGCTAGACCGCAGGGGCTGCTGGTAGGGGGCCAGATGGTAGACCGGAGGGGCTGCTGGTAGGGGGGGCAAATGCTAGACCGGAGGGGCTGCTGGTAGGGGGGCAAGATGCTAGACCGGAGGGGCTGCTGGTAGGTGGGCCAGATGCTAGACTGGAGGGGCTGCTGGTAGGGGGGCCAGATGCTAGACCAGAGGGGCTGCTGGTAGGGGGCCAGATGCTAGACCGGAGAGGCTGCTGGTAGGTGGGCCAGATGCTAGACCGGAGGGGCTGTTGGTAGGGGGCCAGATGCTAGACCAGAGGGGCTGCTGGTAGGGGGGACAGATGCTAGACCGGAGAGGCTGCTGGTAGGGGTGCCAGATGCTAGACCGGATGGGCTGCTGGTAGGGGGGCCAGATGCTAGACCGAAGGGGCGGCTGGTAGGGGGGCCAGATACTAGACCGGAGGGGCTGCTGGTAGTGGGGCCAGATGCTAGACCGGAGGGGCTGCTGGTAGGGGGGCCAGATGCTAGACGGGAGGGGCTGCTGGTAGGGGGGCCAGATGTTAGACCGGATGGGCTGCTGTTAGGGGGCCAGATGCTAGACTGGATGGGCTGCTGGTAGGGGGGCCAGATGCTAGACTGGATGGGCTGCTGGTAGGGGGGCCAAATGCTAAACCGGATGGGCTGCTCGTAGGGGGGCCAGATGCTAGACGGGATGGGCTGCTGTTAGGGGGGCCAGATGCTAGACCAGAGGGGCTGCTCGTAGGGGGGCCAGATGCTAGACCGGAGGGGCTGCTGGTAGGGGGGCCAGATGCTAGACTGGATGGTCTCCTGTTAGGGTGGGCAGATGCTAGAATGGATGGGCTGCATGTAGGGGGTAGATGCTAGAATGGATGTTCACCTGGAAGAGAGGCAGATGCTAGAATGGATGGGCTACTGGTAGTGGGCTGATGCTAGAATGGATGGTGTTGTGAATGGGTTTGAGATGAGTTCTGAGCAGAGGCTCCCTCTGGTGGTTACAAGCGGTACTAGTGAAGATTGTGAGGACTGGGAATCAGGTGTTACTGACTGGTCTTATATAAGGGAGTCATTTTCCCATCAGGGTTGCCGGTGATCAATTGTTCTGGTCTGAATCCTTCATTCCAGTTTCCCTTGTAGCCTGCTGTGTCGTTTCTGCATCTCCTGCTACCAGATAAGAATTTTTCTTCTTTTGTGTTGTTGCTATATTTTTGCATTTTGTCCTGCACTTCTTTGGGGGCCTTCTGGGTCCCCTCCGGGGCTTCTGCCTTCTCAGTTTAGTTCAGCCACTGAGTTTTGTTCTTTTGCTTTTTCTAGTTTTTTCAGTGGCTGCTGTTTTGATTTTGTTACACCAGAGAGCTAATTTAGGTGGTAGAGGTCGTGTGATCTCAGGTGATTTTGAAATTAGTAGAGTTGGTGTTTTTCAGGGTTTTCTGGGATTGCAGTAAGTACCCTTCCTGTCCTTTTCTATTTAGATAGTTTGGGCCCCAGCGTTTGCTCATTCTATTTTCTTTCTGTGTCAGTATTTCCTCTTGTCTAACCGCCATTACATGTTTGGGGGCTTTCTATTATCTTTGGGGTTCTGCTCCGGGGCAGATAGCTTTCCTATTTCTATCTTTAGGTGTAGTTAGTTTCTCAGGCTGTGACGAGGCGTCTAGGACCAACGTAGGAACGCTCCACGGCTGCCTCTAGTTGTGGTGGTTAGTCAGGGTACTGCAATCCCATAGATTCCAACTGCTCTGGTGTATTGCCTTTTTTACCTGCACTCCTCAGCTACCGAAACATAACAGGATGGGCTCCTGGTAAGGGGCAGATGCCAGAATGGTTGAGCTGTTGGTAGGATGCAGACGCTAGAATTGATGTGCTCCTGATAGGGGGACAGATGCTAGGATGGATGGGCTGCTGGTAGGGGGCTGATGCTAGATTGGATGAGCTCCTGGTAGGGGGCAAATGCTAGAATGGAAGGGCTTCTGGTAGGGGGATGATGCTAGAATGGATGGGCTCCTGGTAGGGGGCAGATGCTAGAATGGATGGGCTCCTGGTAGGGGGCAGATGCTAGAATGGATGGGCTGCTGGCAGGGGGCAGATGCTAGAATTGATGGGCTGCTGGTAGGGGGCATCTGCTTTAATGAATGGGCTGCTGGTAGGAGGCAGATTCTAGGATGGATGGGGTGCAGGTATTGGGGCAGATGCTATGATGGATGGGCTGCTGGTAGGGGGCAGATGTTTTAATGGATGGGCTCCTGGTAGGGGGCAGAAGCTAGAATGGAAGGGATGCTGTTAGGGGGCTGATGCTAGAATGGATGGGCTTCTGATAGGATGGCAGATGATAGAATGGATGGGCTGCAGATAGGGGGCAGATGCTAGAATGGATGGGCTGCGTGTTGGGGTAAATGCTAGAATGGATGGGCTGCTGGTAGGGCGCAGATGCTAGAATGGATGAGCTGCTGGTAGGGTACAGATGCTAGAATGGATGGCCCCCTACCAGCAGCCCATCCATTCTAGCATCTGCCCCCCCTACCAGCAACCCATCCATTGTAGCATCTGCCCCCCTACCAGCAGCCTATGCATTCTAGCATCGGCCCCCCTACCAGCAGCCCATCCATTCTAGCATTTGCCCCCCCTACCAGCGCCCCATCTATTCTAGTTTCTGCCCCCCCTACCAGCAGACCATCCATTCTAGCATCTGCCGCCTCTACCAGCAGCCCATCCATTCTAGCATCTGCTCCCCCTAGCAGCAGCACATCCATTCTAGCATCTGCCCCTCCTAGCAGCAGCCCCTCCATTCTAGCATCTGCCCCCCTACCAGCAGCCCATCTATTCTAGCATCTGCCCTCCACCAGCAGCCCATCTATTCTAGCATCTGCCCCCCTACCAGCAGCCCATAC
The DNA here is from genome assembly GCA_033576555.1 of Oophaga sylvatica. Taxonomy (NCBI): domain Eukaryota; kingdom Metazoa; phylum Chordata; class Amphibia; order Anura; family Dendrobatidae; genus Oophaga; species Oophaga sylvatica. The sequence goes on along the minus strand of JARQOD010000758.1, from coordinate 56,693 downwards.
ATTCTAGCATTTGCCCCCCCACCAGCAGCCCATCCAGTCTAGCATCTGCCCCCCTACCAGCAGCCCATCCATTCTAGCATCTGCCCCCCTACCAGCAGCCCCTCCATTCTAGCATCTGCCCCCCTACCAGCAGCCCATCCATGCTACCGTCTTCCCCCATACCAGCAGCTCATCCATTCTAGCGTATGCACCACTACCAGCAGCCCATTCACTCTAGCGTCTGCCCCACTACCAGCAGTCCATCCGGTCTAGCATCTGGCCCCCCTACCAGCAGCCCATCCATTCTAGCATCTGCCCCCTAACCAGAAGCCCATCCATTCTAACATCTTCCCCCCACCAGCAGCCCATCCATTCTAGCATCTGCCCCCCACCAGCCCATCCATTCTAGCATCTGCCCCTCCCTACCAGCAGCCCATCCATTCTAGCATCTGCCCCCTACCAGCAGCCCATCCATTCTAGCATCTGGCCCCCCTACCAGCAGCCCATCCAGTCTAGCGTCTGGCACCCTTACCAGCAGCCCATCCGGTCTAGCATCTGGCCCCCTACCAGCAGCCCATCCGGTCTAGCATCTGGCCCCCCTACCAGCAACCCCTCCGGTCTAGCATCTGGCCCCCCTACCAGCAGCCCCTCCGGTCTAGCATCTGGCCCCCCTACGAGCAGCCCATCCGTTCTAGCATCTGGCCCCCTTCCAGCAGCCCATCCGGTCTAGCATCTGGCCCCCCTACCAGCAGCCCCTCCGGTCTAGCATCTGGCCCCCCTACCAGCAGCCACTTCGGTCTAGCATCTGGCCCCCCTACCAGCAACCCCTCCGGTCTATCATCTGGCCCCCCTACCAGCAGCCCCTCTGGTCTAGCATCTGGCCCCCCTACCAGCAGCCCCTCCGGTCTAGCATCTGGCCCGCCTACCAGCAGCCCCTCCAGTCTAGCATCTAGCCCCCTACCAGCAGCCCATCCGGTCTAGCATCTGGCCCCTAGAATGGATGGGCTGCTGGTAGGGGGGCCACATGCTAGAACGGAGGGCTGATGGTAGGGGGCAGTGCTGACCACAGGGGCTGGTAGGGGGCCAGATGTAGACCGGAGGGGCTGCTGGTAGGGGGGGCCAGATGCTAGACCGGAGGGGCTGCTGGTAGGGGGCAGATGCTAGCCGGAAGGGCTGGTGGTAGGGGGCCAGATGCTAGACCGGAGGGCTGCTGGTAGGGGGGCCAGATGCTAGACCAGAGGGGCTGCTGGTAGGGGGCCAGATGCTAGACCAGGGGGCGTAGGGCAGATGCTAGACTGGAGGGGCTGCTGGTAGGTGGGCCAGATGCTAGACCGGAGGGGCTGCTGGTAGGGGGCCAGATGCTAGACCAGAGGGGCTGCTGGTAGGGGGGCCAGATGCTAGACCGGAGGGGCTGCTGGTAGGGGACCAGATGCTAGACCGGAGAGGCTGCTGGTAGGGGTGCCAGATGCTAGACCGGAGGGGCTGTTGGTAGGGGTGCCAGATGCTAGAACGAAGGGGCTGCTGGTAGGGGGCCAGATGCTAGACCGGAGGGGCTGCTGGTAGGGGGCCAGATGCTAGACCGGAGGAGCTGCTGGTAGTGGGGCCAGATGCTAGACCGGAGGGGCTGCTGGTAGGGAGGCCAGATGCTAGACCGGAGGGGCTGCTGGTAGGGGGGCCAGATGCTAGACCGGAGGGGCTGCTGGTAGGTGGGCCAGATGCTAGACCGGAGGGGCTGCTGGTAGGGGGGCCAGATGCTAGACCGGTGGGCTGCTGGTAGGGGGGCCAGATGCTAGACCGGAGGAGTGCTGGTAGGGGGCCAGATGCTAGACCGGAGAGGGCTGCTTAGGGGGGCCAGATGCTAGACCGGTGGGCTGCTGGTAGGGGGCCAGATGCTAGACCCGAGGGTCTGCTGGTAGGGGGCCAGATCCTAGACCGGAGAGGCTGCTCTTAGGGGTGCCAGATGCTAGACAGGATGGCTGCTGGTAGGGGGCCAGATGCTAGACCAGAGGGCTGCTGGTAAGGGGCCAGATGCTAGACCGGATGGGCTCTGTTAGGGTGCAGATGCTAGAATGATGGGCTGCCGTAGGGGGTAGATGCTAGACAGGGGCTGCTGGAAGGGGGGCAGATGCTAGAATGGATGGACTCCTGTAAGGGGGCAGATGCTAGAATGATTGGGCTCTGATATAGGGGTTGATGCTAGAATGGATGGACTCTGGTAAGGGGCAGATGCAGAATTGTTTGGACTTCTGGAGTAGCAGATGCTAGAATGATGTGCTCTGATAGTGGGACTGAATGCTAGAATGGATGGGCTCTGGTAGGGGGCAGATGCCAGAATTGTGGGGTTGGTAGGTGCAGATGCTAGAATGGAGTGCTCTGGATAGGGGGATGAAGCTAGAATGGATGGGCTCCCTGGTAGGGGGCGATGCTAAAATGGATGGCTCCTGGTAGGCGGCAAATGCTAGAAGGGAAGAGCTCTGGTAGGGGGAGATGCTAGAATTGATGGGCTCTGGTAGGGGGCAGATGCTTAAATGGATGGGCTCTGGTAGGGGCAGATCTAGATGAATGAGGTGCTGGTATGGGGCAGATGCTAGATGGATGGGCTGCTGGTAGGGGGCATTGCTTTAATGATGGGCTGCTGTAGGGGGCAGAAGCTAGAATGGAAGGGCTGCTGTTAGGGGGCTGATGCTAGAATGGATGGGCTTCTGGTAGGATGGCAGATGATAGAATGGATGCGCTGCAGATAGGGGGCAGATGCTAGAATGGATGGGCTGGTGTTGGGGTAAATGCTAGAATGGATGGGCTGCTGGTAGGGCGCAGAAGCTAGAATGGATGGGCTGCTGGTAGGGCGCAGAAGCTAGAATGGATGGGCTGCTGGTAGGGCGCAGAAGCTAGTATGGATGGGCTGCTGGTAGGGCGCAGAAGCTAGAATGGATGGGCTGCTGGTAGTGAGGCCAGATGCTAGAACGGAGGGGCTGCTGGTAGGGAGGCCAGATGCTAGACCAGAGGGGCTGCTGGTAGGGGGGCCAGATGCAAGACCGGAGGGGCTGCTGGTAGGGGGCCAGATGCTAGACTGGAGAAGCTGCTGGTAGGGGGGCCAGATGCTAGACCGGAGGGGCTGCTGGTAGGGGGGCCAGATGCTAGACCGGAGAGGCTGCTGGTAGGGGGCCAGATGCTAGACCGGAGGAGCTGCTGGTAGGGGGGCCAGATGCTAGAGGAGTGGCTGCTGGTAGGGGGGCCAGATGCTAGACCGGATGGGCTGCTGCTAGGGGGCCAGATGCTATACCGGATAGGCTGCTGGTAGGGGGGCCAGATGCTAGACCGGAGTGGCTGCTGGTAGGAGGGCCAGATGCTAGACCGGAGGGGCTGCTGGTAGCGGGGCCAGATGCTAGACCGGAGGAGCTGCTGGTAGGGGGGCCAGATGCTAGACCGGAGGGGCTGCTGGTACGGGGGCCAGATGCTAGACCGGATGGGCTGCTCGTAAGGGGGCCAGATGCTAGACCGAATGGGCTGCTGGTAGGGGGCCAGATGCTAGACCCGAGTGGCTGCTGGTATGGGGGCTAGATGCTAGACAGGAGGGGCTGCTGGTAGGGGGGCCAGATGCTAGACCGGAGTGGCTGCTGGTAGGGGGGCCAGATGCTAGATCGGAGGGGCTGCTGGTAGGGGGGCCAGATGCTAGACCGAGGGTGCTGTGCGTGTAGAGAGGGGCCAGATGCATGTAGACCGGTGGGGCTGCTGGTAGTGAGTCCAGATGCTAGACCAAAGGGGCTGTGTCATGTATAGTGTACAGTTCCTATAGCGTCTTGTGCTTGGGTGTGAGGAAAACACAGGAGACATAGGTTGAAATGAAATGACTTGTATTACTTCATACAAGCATGCTGAAAAGTTCACACAGTTTGCAGGAACAGCGACAGGAGACACAGCAGGCCAGAGTAACTTCAAGCACCACAATAAATCTCCAAAGCAGGTTCAGGATCTCTTCTCTGTACCGTAATTCCTCTGCAAACATGGATTCACCAAACAGCAGGTTTCCAGAGTCCAAAAGTGTTCCAAGGTTCCTCAGTAGGGAATAGCTGGAGTACAAGTCCAAGGTTTCCAGGAGTCAGGTCACAGACTGACTGAGGCTTGATTCAGGAGCACTGATTGTTCAGCTGAGGCTGCTTAAGAAGCAAGAGGGAAGAATCAGGGCGGGAACATGAAAACTGGAAACTCCATATTAACTGAGGGCAAGAGCTGCAGAAAGACAGAAAGCAAAATTGGCGACGGAAAACTGAGTTTCAAGGAACATGTCAACAGAGACAAAGAACCTTACATTACTCCCCCCTTAGGGACAACCTCCGGATGACCTCAGACCAGGCTTGTCAGGGTACCTCTGATGAAACTGGCGGAGCAGGCGAGGAGCATTTACATTATTGACTGGTTTCCATGAGTTGTCCTCCACTGGGTAGCCCTGCCATTTAATCAAATATTGCAACTGATTTCTGTACAACCTGGAATCTAGAATCCTTTCCACCATAAATTCTTCCTGACCATCGACCAGCACTGGGTCAGGGCAAGGAGAAGAACGTCCAGGAAACGTATTGGGTGTTGCAGCCTTTAGTAGGGATACATGAAAGACAGGGTGGATTCTCATAGTTCTGGGCAGTTGAAGACGACAAGCAACAGCACTTATAATCTTATTGATCTTATAAGGTCCAATGTACTTATGTCCCAATTTAGACGATGGAATCTTTAATTTAAGATTTCTGGTTGACAGCCAGACCAAATCTCCTACCTTGAAAGCTGGTGCAGGTTTACGAAATTTATCTGCTGCTTTCTTGTACCTTTCCTGAGCCAATTCTAGATTTTCCTTTAGAAGATCCATATTCTTTTGTAAAGAAGTGATTCTTTCAGCCACTGCCGGCAAGGGCGTATCTATGGGAAATCGAGGAAGAATGTTAGGATGATAACCTAGATTGGAGTAAAAAGGAGACTGCTTAGTGGAGGCGCTCTGAGAGTTGTTATAAGAGAACTCAGCCAGTGGAAGTAGATCCACCCAATCATCCTGTAGGTGGCAGATAAAACAGCGGAGATACTGCTCCAGGGTCTGATTGGTTTGTTCTGTCTGTCCATTAGTCGGGGGATGAAAAGCAGAAGAAAGGTTTACTTTAATGTCCAATGCTGCACAGAAATTTTGCCAAAACCTTGAAGTGAATTGCACCCCTCGATCCGAAATAACCTCATCCGGTACTCCATGTAAGCGAAACACATTCTTAATCATCAAGTCTGATGTCTGTTTTGCAGTGGGTAAGCCGACACAAGGGATAAAATGAGCTGCCTTTGTTAGACGGTCAACCACCACTAGAATGGTGTTCTTCCCTTGAGAGGTTGGTAACTCCACAATGAAGTCCATAGAAATGGATCCCCACGGGCGGGACGGGGTGGGAAGAGGTTGCAACAGACCAGTTGGTGAGGAGTGAGGTGTTTTGCATCTTGCACAGACTTCACATGAAGTGACATAGTTTAAGACATATTTCCTGTAAGTGGGCCACCAAAAGAAACGAGAAAGAAATTCTTGTGTCTTTAGAATTCCCCTATGCCCGGCTATCTTGGAATCGTGGATGAGTTGCAATACTCTCAATCTGACTGTTTCAGGTTTATACAGACGTTGTCCCTGAATCCACACACCATTCTTAAAGACAAGACTTTCGTCCCTTGGGGGTTGAGCCAACAAAGAATCCGCATGGTATGCTTCCTTGATGTCCTTAAGTAGGTCTTGATTATGAATCACTCCCAGGAATCTAGAGTCAGGAAGAATAGTCTTAGGAGGAGTAAGTGGACGTGTCTCTGCTGAATGAATCCTAGAGAGTGCATCAGCCTTTCCATTGCGCGATCCTGGTCTATAAGAAATGACAAAATTAAATTGGTTTAGGAAAATTTCCAGCGAGCCTGGCGAGGAGTCAGGCACTTAGCCGACCTGATAAATTCAAGGTTACGATGGTCTGTCAGGACGACTATTTGCTGTGCAGCTCCCTGAAGAAGGTGTCTCCATTCTTTGAAGGCGGCAATAATGGCCAACAATTCTCTATTGCCCACATCGTAGTTCCTCTCAGCCGAAGACAACTGCTGGGAAAAGAAGGCACAGGGATGCAAGACATTCTTCTCACCTGTTCTCTGAGAGAGTATAGCTCCAACGGCACAGTCTGAAGCATCCACCTCTATTATGAAGGCAAGCTCGGGGTTGGGATGTACTAAGATAGGTGCGGTGGTAAATTTATCCTTTAAACAGGAAAATGCTTCCTGAGCTTGCGGGGTCCAGGAGAACCTAGACTGTTTCCGGGTAAGTTGGGTGATAGGTGACACTACCTCAGAAAAATTCTTAATGAAACGTCTATAGAAGTTGGCAAACCCGATGAAACGCTGCACCTCCTTCACATTTCTAGGAATTGGCCAATTCTTGATGGCTTGGGTCTTGCTTCCATCCATACTAATCCCTTGCGTAGATAGTACATACCCCAGAAATTGAATTTCGGTCCTATGGAATTCACATTTTTCAAGTTTGATGTAGAGATGGTTTTGTCTTAGGCGTTCTAAGACCATTCTCACATGTCCACGATGTTCCTCTGTGGAGTTAGAAAAAATTAGAATATCATCCAGATAAATCACCACAAATGTATCATAGGAGATCCCTGAAGATATCATTCACAAAGTGTTGGAAAGTGGCTGGGGCGGTACTCAGACCAAAAGGCATAACTAGATATTCAAAGTGTCCATAGCGTGACCTGAAAGCAGTCTTCCATTCATCCCCAGGTCTAATACGGACCAAGTTATAGGCCCCACGGAGATCCAGTTTAGAGAAAATTTTGGCATGCCGCACTCTCTCCAACAACTCAGGGATTAAAGGCAATGGATAACGGTTTCTAATAGTAACCTTATTGAGTTCCCTATAGTCTATGCAGGGTCTCAGAGATCCATCTTTCTTCTTCACAAAGAAGATGGGTGCACCTGCGGGAGAAGAAGAGGGGTGTATGAAGCCCTTGGCTAAATTTTCGTCTATATAATCCTTCAAAGCTTTTAGCTCGGGCCCCGCTAGGGTGTAGATCTTACCAAAAGGTATCTCGGCTCCAGGCAATAATTCAATTGGACAATCATATGGACGGTGAGGAGGAAGCTGATCAGCGTTCTTCTTGTCACATAAATCCACATAGTCCTGGTATACAGCTGGTAGTTCAGGGACTGACATGGTTCCTTTAGGAACAGAGCAAGCTGAAACTCCTTGACTCATCTGTTTCTCCGGAAAGTGTAATTCCTTGGTCTCCCAGTTAATCGTAGGATTCTGCGCCTGCAGCCATGGTAGCCCTAGAATAATGGGAAAGTGGGGAGAAGAGATAAGCATAAAAACATTTTCTTCTGATGATCTTTACCCATAAGGACCCTCAAAGGCTCTGTTTCTTGATCCACTGGTCCAGAAGTCAGTAGAGAGCCATCCACAGTCTCCATCTGTACTGGAGTAGCCTTCTTCACTGAACATATCCCCTGTTTCAGAGCAAAGGAGATATCCATAAAATTTCCACTTGCTCCTGAGTCGATCATAGCAGAGCTAGACACCCAGACTGAGTCAACCCAGAGTTTGATGGAAAGGAAGCAATGAGAATTGTTTCTTTTACAACTCAGCTGGGACACCGCTGAGGAAACTTGAAAAATTGCAGCGTTTATACCGTCATCGTCCCCAGAACTAACAGAGTTTAAGTCCGAGAAATCAAGATCTCTTGCAGCAGATCTCTCTGGAGCCTGAGGCTCGGACATGACAGAGCTCCTCTCGCAACACTCACAGTGAATGACTGCTGCAGTAGTCTTACGAGAAAGGCTGGGGCAGTTTATAATGAAGTGCCCTGACTTACCACAGTAGAAACATAGATTTTCCTTTATACGATGTTCTTTGCGTGCATCACTAACCCGTCTTTGTAAAGGGTCCACCTGCATGGGTTCAGGTTCTGGTTCCCTTGTGATCCTACTCAAAGGTTCCTTAGCTGAGGAGGGAGGTAGTAAAAGGTTAGTGCGATTATTTTCGAACCATCTCTCTTGTCTGCCTTCAGTCAGATGAGCATCAATACAGATACAATAGTTAATAAAGTCACCTAACGCAGTGGGAGGGTCGGCACGAGCAAGTTCATCCTTAATCAGTGGAGACAACCCTTTCCGAAAAATAGATTTTTTAGCGGAAGTGTCCCAAGTGGTATCAAGAGCCCATCTCCTGAAATCCAGGGCATATTCGGCTACTGAACGCTTACCTTGGCGCAAAGTTAACATGGCTGCTTCAGCTGTTGCACCTCGATTGGGGTCATCAAACACCTGCCCCATGGCTGAAATAAAAGCATCAAGGTGATTCAAACAATCATCCTCAGTCTCAATCAGAGGGTTTGCCCACATCAAAGCCTTATTGGTAAGCAACATGAATTATAGTAAGCACTTTGGATCGTTCAGTGGGAAATTGTGAAGCATGTGCAGAGAAAAATAAATTGCATTGATTAATAAATCCCCTGAATTTCTCACGTTCACCGCCAAAACGAAAAGGAGGTAATTTGGGGATCCCAGAACTCGGGGTTATGGCAGGAGCCTGGGCTCGTTCCTCTAGAGCCTCAATCCTGGCTCGCAATTCCTGGGTAGTCTGTCCAAACACTTGCAAATTATGATTAGTGAGGTCCTGTAGGCTTGCAAAACGGGTTTTTTAAAGTCTGTACATCTGAAAGGATTGTATCAGTCACTCCGCAAAGTTCCTTTATGCGGGCCTCCATCTTCCAGATCTTTTAAGGCAGAAGTGCTGGAAGGAGAAGAGGAAAGGAAAAAAAAAAAAAAAACAATAGTGTTTACCTGTGGTAACACTCCAGAGTAAAATTTAAAGGGAATGCGCTCACCTGGAATGGTTGTGAGAAGTCACAACCACTGTCATCACATAAGGTATTAAACGGACATCTGATATCCACAGTCACAGCAGACACGGCTTTCCCAGACCCAGCAGACACTAAACATTGGCTCCTGAATCTTGTCATGTATAGTGTACAGTTCCTATAGCGTCTTGTGCTTGGGTGCGAGGAAAACACAGGAGACATAGGTTGAAATGAAATGACTTGTATTACTTCATACAAGCATGCTGAAAAGTTCACACAGTTTGCAGGAACAGCGACAGGAGACACAGCAGGCCAGAGTAACTTCAAGCACCACAATAAATCTCCAAAGCAGGTTCAGGATCTCTTCTCTGTACCGTAATTCCTCTGCAAACATGGATTCACCAAACAGCAGGTTTCCAGAGTCCAAAAGTGTTCCAAGGTTCCTCAGTAGGGAATAGCTGGAGTACAAGTCCAAGGTTTCCAGGAGTCAGGTCACAGACTGACTGAGGCTTGATTCAGGAGCACTGATTGTTCAGCTGAGGCTGCTTAAGAAGCAAGAGGGAAGAATCAGGGCGGGAACATGAAAACTGGAAACTCCATATTAACTGAGGGCAAGAGCTGCAGAAAGACAGAAAGCAAAATGGCCGACGGAAAACTGAGTTTCAAGGAACATGTCAACAGAGACAAAGAACCTTACAGGCTGCTTGTAAGGGGGCCAGATGCTAGACCGGAGGGGCTGCTGGTAGGGGGGCCAGATGCTAGACTGGAGGGGCTGCTGGTAGGGGGGCCAGATGCTAGACCAGTTGGGCTGCTGGTAGGGGGGCCAGATGCTAGACCGGATGGGCTGCTGTTAGGGGGCCAGATGATAGACCGGATGGGCTGCTGGTAGGGGGGCCAGATGCTAGACTGGATGGGCTGCTGGTAGGGGGGCCAAATGCTAGACCGTATGTGCTACTGGTAGGGGGGCCAGATGCTAGACCGGATGGGCTGCTGTTAAGGGGGCCAGATGCTAGACCAGAGGGGCTGCTCGTAGGGGGGCCAGATGCTAGACCGGAGGGGCTGCTGGTAGGGGGGCCAGATGCTAGACCGGATGGGCTCCTGTTAGGGTGGGCAGATGCTAGAATGGATGGGCTGCATGTAAGGGGGTAGATGCTAGAATGGATGGTCTCCTGGAAGAGGGGCAGATGCTAGAATGGATGGGCTACTGGTAGTGGGCTGATGCTAGAATGGATGGGCTCCTGGTAAGGGGGCAGATGCCAGAATGGTTGGGCTGTTGGTAGGATGCAGATGCTAGAATTGATGTGCTCCTGATAGGGGGACAGATGCTAGGATGGATGGGCTGCTGATAGGGGGCTGATGCTAGATTGGATGAGCTCCTGGTAGGGGGCAAATGCTAGAATGGAAGGGCTTCTGGTAGGGGGATGATGCTAGAATGGATGGGCTCCTGGTAGGGGGCAGATGCTAGAATGGATGGGCTCCTGGTAGGGGGCAGATGCTAGAATGGATGGGCTGCTTGTAGGGGGCAGATGCTAGAATTGATGGGCTGCTGGTAGGGGGCATCTGCTTTAATGAATGGGCTGCTGGTAGGAGGCAGATTCTAGGATGGATGGGGTGCAGGTATTGGGGCAGATGCTATGATGGATGGGCTGCTGGTAGGGGGCAGATGTTTTAATGGATGGGCTCCTGGTAGGGGGCAGAAGCTAGAATGGAAGGGCTGCTGTTAGGGTGCTGATGCTAGAATGGATGGGCTTCTGGTAGGATGGCAGATGATAGAATGGATGGGCTGCAGATAGGTGGCAGATGCTAGAATGGCTGGGCTGCGTGTTGGGGAAAATGCTAGAATGGATGGGCTGCTGGTAGGGCGCAGAAGCTAGAATAGATGGGCTGCTGGTAGGGTACAGATGCTAGAATCGATGGCCCCCTACCAGCAGCCCATCCATTCTAGCATCTGCCCCCCTACCAGCAACCCATCCATTCTAGCATCTGCCCCCCCTACCAGCAGCCTATCCATTCTAGCATCGGCCCCCCTACCACCAGCCCATCCATTCTAGCATTTTCACCCCCTACCAGTGCCCCATCCATTCTAGTTTCTGCCCCCCCTACCAGCAGCCCATCCATTCTAGCATCTGCTGCCTCTACCAGCAGCCCATCCATTCTAGCATCTGCCCCCCCTAGCAGCAGCACATCCATTCTAGCATTTGCCCCCCCACCAGCAGCCCATCCAGTCTAGCATCTGCCCCCCCTACCAGCAGCCCATCCATTCTAGCATCTGCCCCCCTACCAGCAGCCCATCCATTCTACCGTCTTCCCCACTACCAGCAGCTCATCCATTCTAGCTTATGCATCACTACCAGCAGCCCATACATTCTAGCATTTGCCCCCCCACCAGCAGCCCATCCAGTCTAGCATCTGCCCCCCCTACCAGCAGCCTATCCATTCTAGCATCTGCCCCTACCAGCAGCCCATCCATTCTAGCATCTGGCCCCCCTACCAGCAGCCCATCCAGTCTAGGGTCTGGCACCCTTACCAGCAGCCCATCCAGTCTAGCATCTGTCCCCCCCCTACCAGCAGCCCATCCGGTGTAGCATCTGGCCCCCCTACCAGCAGCCCATCCGTTCTAGCATCTGGCCCCCCTTCCAACAGCCCATCCGGTCTAGCATCTGGCCCCCCTACCAGCAGCCCATCCGGTCTAGCATCTGGCCCCCCTACCAGCAACCCCTCCGATTTAGCATCTGGCCCCCCTACCAGCAGCCCCTCCGGTCTATCATCTAGCCCCCCTACCAGCAGCCCCTCCGGTCTAGCATCTGGCCCCACTACCAGCAGCACCTCCGGTCTAGCATCTGGCCCCCCTACCAGCAGCGACTCCGGTCTAGCATCTGGCCCCCCTACCAGCAACCCCTCCGGTCTAGCATCTGTCCCCCCTACTTGCAGCCCCTTCGGTCTAGCATCTGGCCCCCCTACAAGCAGCCCCTCCGGTCTAGCATCTGGCCCCCCTACCAGCAGCCCCCCCGGTCTAGCATCTGGCCCCCCTACCAGCAGCCATCAGGTCTAGCATCTGGCCCCTAGAATGGATGGGCTGCTGTTAGGGGGGCCAGATGCTAGACCGGAGGGGTTGCTGGTAGGAGGTCAGATGGTAGTCTAGAGAGGCTGCTGGTAGGGGGGCAGATGCAAGACCGGAGGGGCTGCTGGTAGGGGGGCCAGATGCTAGACCGGAGGGGCTGCTGGTAGGGGGGCCAGATGGTAGACAGGAGGGGCTGCTGGTAGGGGCCAGATGCTAGACCGGAGGGGCTGCTGGTAGGGGGCCAGATGCTAGACCGGAAAGGCTGTTGGTAGGGGGGCCAGATGCTAGACCAGAGGGGCTGCTGGTAGGGGGGCCAGATGCTAGACCAGAGGGGCTGCTGGTAGGGGGGCCAGATGCTAGACCGGAGGGGTTGCTGGTAGGAGGCCAGATGGTAGTCTGGAGGAGCTGCTGGTAGGGGTGCCAGATGCTAGACCGAAGGGGCTGCTGGTAGGGGGGCCAGATGCTAGACCGGAGGGGCTGCTGGTAGGGGGGCCAGATGCTAGACCGGAGGGGCTGCTGGTAGGGGGCCAGATGCCAGACCGGAGGGGCTGCTGGTAGTGGGGCCAGATGCTAGACCAGAGGGGCTGCTGGTAGGGGGGCCAGATGCTAGACCGGAGGGGCTGCTAGTAGGGGGCCAGATGCTAGACCGGATGGGCTGCTGTTAGGGGGCCAGATGCTAGACCGGATGGGCTGATGGTAGGGGGGCCAGATGCTAGACTGGATGGGCTGCTGGTAAGGGGGCCAAATGCTAGACCGGATGGGCTGCTGGTAGGGGGGCCAGATCCTAGACCGGATGGGCTGCTGTTAGGGGGGCCAGATGCTAGACCAGAGGGGCTGCTCGTAGGGGGCCAGATGCTAGAATGAATGGGCTGCTGGTAGGGGGGGCAGATGCTAGAATGGATGGGCTGGTGGGTGGGCAGATGCTAGAATGGATGGGCTTCTGGTAAGGGGGCAGATGCTAGAATGGATGGGCTGCTGGTAGGGGGGCCAGATGCTAGACCGGATGGGCTGCTGGTAGGGGGGTAGACGCTAGAGTGAATAGGCTGCTGGTAGTGGTGCATACGCTAGAATGGATGAGCTGCTGGTAGTGGGGGAAGACGGTAGAATGGGGATGCTGGTAGGGGTGCCAGATACTAGACCGGATGGGCTCCTGTTAGGGTGGGCAGATGCTAGAATGGATGGGCTGCATGTAGGGGGGTAGATGCTGGAATGGAAGGTCTCCTGGAAGAGGGGCAGATGCTAGAATGGATGGGCTGCTGTTAGGGGGCTGATGCTAGAATGGATGGGCTTCTGGTAGGATGGCAGATGATAGAATGGATGGGCTGCAGATAGGAGCAGATGCTAGAATGGATGGGCTGCGTGTTGGGGTAAATGCTAGAATGGATGGGCTGCTGGTAGGGCGCAGATGCTAGAATGGATGGGCTGCTGGTAGGGCACAGATGCTAGAATGGATGGCCCCCTGCCAGCAGCCCATCCATTCTAGCATCTGCCCCTCCTACCAGCAACCCATCCATTCTAGCATCTGCCCCCCTACCAGCAGCCTATCCATTCTAGCATCGGCCCCCCTACCAGCAGCCCATCCATTCTAGCATCTGCCCCCCCTACCAGCACCCCATCCATTCTAGTTTCTGCCCCCCCTACCAGCAGCCCATCCATTCTAGCATCTGCCCCCCCTACCAGCGGCCCATCCATTCTAGCATCTGCCGCCTCTACCAGCAGCCCATCCATTCTAGCATCTGACCCCCCAGCAGCAGCACATCCATTCTAGCATCTGACCCTCCTAGCAGCAGCCTCTCCATTCTAGCATCTGCCCCCCCTACCAGCAGCCCATCCATTCTAGCATTTGCCCCCCACCAGCAGCCCATCCAGTCTAGCATCTGCCCCCCCTATCAGCAGCCCATCCAGTCTAGCATCTGCCCCCTATCAGCAGCCCATCCATTCTACCGTCTTCCCCCACTACCAGCAGCTCATCCGTTCTAGCGTATGCACCACTACCAGCAGCCCATTCACTCTAGCATCTGTCCCCCTACCAGCAGCCTATCCGGTCTAGCATCTGGCCCCCCTACCAGCAGCCCATCCATTCTAGCATTTGCCCCCTTACCAGAAGCCCATCCATTCTAGCATCTGCCCCCCCACCAGCAGTCCATCCGTTCTAGCATTTGCCCCCCCACCAGCCCATCCATTCTAGCATCTGGCCCCCCTACCAGCAGCCCATCCGGTCTAGCATCTGGCACCCTTACCAGCAGCCCATCCGGTCTAGCATCTGGCCCCCCTTCCAGCAGCCCATCCGGTGTAGCATCTGGCCCCCCTACCAGCAACCCATCCGTTCTAGCATCTAGCCCCCCTTCCAGCAGCCCATCTGGTCTAGCATCTGGCCCCCCTACCAGCAGCCCATCCGGTCTAGCATCTGGCCCCTCTACCAGCAACCCCTCCGGTCTAGCATCTGGCCCCCCTACCAGCAACCCCTCCGGTCTGGCATCTGGCCCCCCTACCAGCAGCCCCTCCGGTCTATCATCTAGCCCCCCTACCAGCAGCCCCTCCGGTCTAGCATCTGGCCCCCTACCAGCAGCCACTCCGGTCTAGCTTCTGGCCCCCCTACCAGCAGCCGCTCCGGTCTAGCATCTGGCCCCACTACCAGCAACCTCTCCGGTCTAGCATCTGGCCCCCTTACCAGCAGCCCATCCGGTCTAGCATCTGCCCCCTAGAATGGATGGGCTGCTGGTAGTGGGGCCAGATGCTAGACCGGAGGGGCTGCTGGTAGGGGGCCAGATGGTAGACCGGAGGGGCTGCTGGTAGGGGGGCCAGATGCTAGACCGGAGGGGCTTCTGGTAGGGGGGCAAGATACTAGACCGGATTGGCTGCTGGTAGGGGGGCCAGATGCTAGACCAGGGGGCTGCTGGTAGGGGGGCCAGATGCTAGACCGGAGGGGCTGCTGGTAGGGGCCAGATGCTAGACCGGAGGGGCTGCTGGTAGGTGGGCCAGATGCTAGACCGGAGGGGCTGCTGGTAGGGGGCCAGATGCTAGACCGGAGGGGCTGCTGGTAAGGGGGCCAGATGCTAGACCGGAGGGGCTGCTGGTAGGGGAGCCAGATGCTAGACCGGAGGGGCTGCTGGTAGGGGTGCCAGATGCTAGACCGGAGGGGCTGTTGGTAGGGGGGCCAGATGCTAGACCGGAGGGGCTGCTAGTAGGGGGCAAGATGCTAGACCGGAGGAGCTGCTGGTAGGGGGGCCAGATGCTAGACCGGAGTGGCTGCTGGTAGGGGGGCCAGATGCTAGACCGGATTGGCTGCTGGTAGGGGGCCAAATGCTAGACTGGATGGGCTGCTGGTAGGGGGCCAGATGCTAGACCGGAGTGGCTGCTAGTAGGGGGGCCACATGCTAGACCGGAGGGGCTGCTGTTAGGGGGGCCAGATGCTAGACCGGAGGGGCTGCTGGTAGGTGGGCCAGATGCTAGACCGGAGGAGCTGCTGGTAGGTGGGCCAGATGCTAGACTGGAGGAGCTGCTGGTAGGCGGGCCAGATGCTAGACCGGAGGGGATGCTAGTACGGGGGCCAGATGCTAGACCGGATGGGCTGCTGGTAAGGGGGCCAGATGCTAGACTGGATGGGCTGCTGGTAGGGGGGCCAGATGCTAGACCCGAGTAGCTGCTGGTAGGGGGGCCAGATGCTAGACCGGAGGGGCTGCTGGTAGGGGGGCCAGATGCTAGACCGGAGTGGCTGCTGGTAGGGAGGCCAGATGCTAGATCGGAGGGGCTGCTGGTAGGGGGGCCAGATGCTAGACCGAAAGGGCTGCTGGTAGGGAGGCCAGATGCTAGATCGGAGGGGCTGTTGGTAGGTGGAGGGGCTGCTGGTAGGGGGGCCAGATGCTAAGACCGAAGGGGCTGCTGGTAGGTGGGCCAGATGCTAGACCGGATGGGCTGCTGGTAGGGGGGTCAGATGCTAGACCGGAGGGGCTGCTGGTAGGGGGCCAGATGCTAGACTGGATGGGCTGCTGGTAGGGGGGCCAAATGCTCGACCGGATGGGCTGCTGGTAGGGGCCAATGCTAGACCGGATGGGCTGCTGTTAGGGGCAGATGCTAGACCAGAGGGGCTGCTCGTAGGGGGGCCAGATGCTAGACCGGAGGGGCTGCTGGTAGGGGGGCCAGATGCTAGACCGGAGTGGCTGCTGGTAGGGGGGCCACATGCTAGACCGAAGGGGCTGCTGTTAGGGGGGCCAGATGCTAGACCGGAGGGGCTGCTGGTAGGTTGGCCAGATGCTAGACCGGAGGAGCTGCTTTTGGACTATAGTTTGGACTATAAAAGCGATACACTTCATTAATTATTTTCTCTATGGGGGCTTTGTTTGACACATGCCCCTTGTGGTTTGCTGTGCTATAAGAATTGGCCGAGTACCAATTTTGTTTTTTTGTGTTTTTTTTTTTTTGTGTGTCTTTATATGTCACTTTGGGTTTCCTTTGAGTTTAATATAATTATTATTAAAAGTTATATTTTAGAATAGATCCTACCCTGCTTTTTGAATAACTTTATTGGATTGGTAGTCATTGCTTTATCATTTGGATTTACTTTGGCATGGCTGTTTTTTTGTCTAAAGGATTGGATACTAATGTATGGATTGCAGAAGCTAAAGAGGTGTTTTCTGATAAGGCTTTTTCACAACCTAAATATACACCTTCATACAATAATGCCTTTAAAGAACTAACTAAAGTTTATAAAAACCAAATTAGTAGTTGGTGGGAGGTGTAGAGCCTTGAAAATTACATTAAGGCAGGTATTGTCCCAAGACACCTGAGAATAAATTTACAGCCGGGTTTCCGCTATAGAAACTCAGCCTTAAGTGAACAGTGGGAGAGGGAAGCCACGGCAAGCTCCCTGAGATTCATGAATATCCTCCTAGAAGAGGAGAAAAAAACATTGGCCTCTTTGAGTGACAAATTAAAAGAGCAAGTGGAAATTACAAAAAAATTCTCAGGGGAGGCAGATTTTGGGGCAAAAGAGGTAACTCTACAGAATACTATTGAACGTTATCAGTTCCATTTAAAGGAACGTAAACATCACAATTTTGTAAGAGACCTAAAAGAATTTAAAGAAAATAAGGCGTACCAGGCCCCCACCAATAGATACCCTTTGAGAAACTTTGAAACAGATATATCATCTACGGACACGGATTTATCAGACAGCGATACACGCGCAAAGACCTCTAGGGGTAGACAAAGGGGACGGGGTGGGCAAAGAGGACGCTCAAACGAGGGAGGATCTAATACTCGTTTTTCAGACCGGGATTACTTCCTAAGGAACAGACCGGGTCCAGCCAACAACTAAGCACCCCCACCCCACAGATTATTAATCTCTCATCAAGAGTTCTGAGTGATCTCGAAAAACAGGTCATTAATAAGGGATTAAATTTTATACCATCATCAGATTTTCAACTGTTTGATAGCATTAAAGATCTCCACCTCTTCGTGAGAAAGTTGAAGTGGAAAAAACACTTTATAAAAGAGAATAAACGGGCGTGTCAAGATCTGAATATCCCTGATTCTCTGTTGTCAGATGTTAGGTTTCTTTTTGAACTTGCCGATTCAACTCCAGACTCATCAGGAGAGGGACCATTTACTAAATTAAAGGACAAAAGTAAAAGGATGCCACCATTAACTGGTGATCAATCCACGATTGACATTTTTTTGGAGCTGGTGACCAGAGACCTTGAGAAACTAGAAAAAGATACTAAAAGGGGCAAATTCAACCTTTCCAAATTGGAAATGGAAGCTTTGAGGGGTTTGGAGAAAGATCAATCCATTCTGATAAAATCCTCAGATAAAGGAGGTAATATTGTTGTCTTGGATCACAAAGCGTATGTCAGCATGTGCCATACAATATTAAATGAACGAAATTCATATAGAAAATTAAGCTCCAACCCCCTCACAGTCTTCAGAAACGAGCTTAAGAATATTTTGGACAAAGGTTTAGAGGCATCTTAGATCGATAAAAACGAATATAATTTTTCTTCTTCCCTCCTTTCCAGTCATGGCAACATTCTATTGTCTTCCAAAAATACACAAAGGGCTTACCCCCCTAAAAGGAAGACCGATCGTATCAGGGATAAACAGCATCAGCCATCATGTGGGAATATATTTGGACGAAATATTAAAACCGCATGTTATCTGCCTAAATTCATACACCAGAGATTCTACTGACCTTCTAAGGAAACTAGATAATGTCATTTTGGAACCGGAGGCATTGTTATGTAGCATTGATGTAGAGGCATTGTATTCGTCAATCAATCATAAGGATGGTTTGAATGCTGTAGAATATTTTCTAAGGAGTAGGGGCCAACAATTTTTAAAACACAACAATTTTGTGTTGGACCTACTAGAATTTTGCTTGACCAAAAATGTTTTTCTCTTCAATGACACGATATACCACCAGCTCAGGGGCACAGCGATGGGTAATTCTTGTGCGCCCTTGTACGCAAATCTGCTCCTGGGCTGGTGGGAAGAGAATATTGTCTTTGGGGAATCATTTAATGAAGAACAGACTAAAATTGCATTCTGGTCACGTTACATCGATGATGTAATACTAATTTGGAATGGAGATGAAAAAGAATTGAGACAGTTTGTTGAGAAACTCAATATAAATAATCTGGGACTGTTTTTCACCTTTGAGTTCCATAAAAATGAATTGCCCTTTTTGGATCTTATGATAGAAAAACTGCCTAATGGTCATCTTGTTACAAAAACCTACAGGAAACCCACGGCTACTAATGCCCTCTTGAGATGGGACAGTCACCATCCAGTCCCCCTCAGGAAAGGAATTCCTAAAGGGCAGTATTTAAGATTACGGAGAAACTGTTCTTCAGAGATAGATTTTCAGAACCAAGCGGACGATTTGAGAAATCGGTTTTCGAACAGAGGGTATCCAGATGGAATTTTGAGAAAAGCCTATCATGATTCTAAACGAGTTGATAGAAACAGTCTCTTGGTACCAGCTCCAAGAAGAGAAGAAACTAACATATGTCGGTTTATCACCACATTTAATAATGGAGCACAACAAATTCGTTCCATTTTACAAAAGCACTGGTCTGTGTTACACATGGACGAGGACATTGGAGAACTGGTGGGGTCGAACCCTAGTATCACCTTCCAAAAGGGTAGGTCATTGGGAGATAGACTAGTGCATAGCCACTATACTGAACAAAAAAAGGAAACATGGCTCCCTAATAAGCCACAAGGATGTTTTAAGTGTAGCGGCTGTGTGGCATGTCCAGTGATTCAGACAGACTCCAAATTCAAGAGCAATGTTGATGGGAAAGAATATCAAATCCTGCATTTCATTAATTGCAGAACAAAAGGAGTGATCTATGGGGTCACTTGTCCATGTGGTTTGGAATACGTGGGTAAAACGAAACGAGACTTTAGGAGACGGGTAGGTGAACATTTGAGAGATGTGGCATTAAAAAGAGACACACCAATAGCTAGACATATAAATACAGAACATCAAGGAAAAGGATGTGATCTCAGATTTATAGGAATTGATAGAGTCTATTTCCCCAAGAGAGGGGGTGATTGGGATCGAATTATACTACAATGTGAAACTAAATGGATTTTCTGCCTGAAGACACAGACACCAAGGGGTCTTAATGAGATACTGACCTTTAGTTGTTTTCTATAAATCCCATACTTGAATTCACCCTATGAGATATTATCCATCTATGTGTGGATACTTTCCTATCCTTTCAAACCTTTAACACGAATAGGGCCTTATAGGGCTTAGAAGGGTCAGCCGCCGAGGAGTGGGGGCGCCACTCTCGTTTACTGTCTTAGGGTGCCAACCTCCCCCGTTAGGTAGGGGAGAGCAATAGGCATAATAGGGAATGGGTTACGAAACACATCTTTCTATTTTTACCCACTAAATTCTTCCAATTTTCCAACCACCTTTACCACCAGTTCTCGCAGTGTCCTCTACAACTATTCAAAACTTGTATTTTTATTTTTCATTTTTGGACCCCTCCTGATGAGTCCTTTAGTAAAACTGGTCTAAATATTCTGATTCTTCCTAAAAAATAGTGTCCATCTGTGGATTAAAAATCAGCACATGCTTTGACAAAAATGACTTCTAATGAACGTCATAATGGGGCTATTTCCTTAAATTATGTCAATAACTTTTTTCTAAAATTGCCCCATATGATACTTCCTTAGGTTGTGAAAAAGCCGTATCATATGGGGCAATTTTATAAATTCTGTAATTATTTTTGGTGGGGTGATTAAAATGAAGGTAAATGATATATAAAACCTTCCCCCAATGTGAACAGAAACCTATGACTCTATGAAGCTGAAAAACAGCAGATGAGGTGAGATCGTTCCAATATATTTATATAAAGTTTGACTATAAAAGCGATACACTTCATTAATTATTTTCTCTATGGGGGCTTTGTTTGACACATGCCCCTTGTGGTTTGCTGTGCTATAAGAATTGGCCGAGTACCAATTTTGTCTTTTTGTGTTTATTTGTGTGTCTTTATATGTCACTTTGGGTTTCCTTTGATTTTAATATAATTATTATTAAAAGTTATATTTTAGAATAGATCCTACCCTGTTTCCACTATTTAGGCACATCAGGGGGTCTCCAAACACGACGTGGCGTTCAAAAAGTCAAATGGTGCTCACTCCCTTCCAAGCCCAGCCATGCGCCCAAACAGTGGTTTACCCCAACATATGGGGTATCAGCGTACTCAGGACAAATTGCACACCAATTTTTGCATTTTAATTTCTCCTGTTACCCTTGGAAAAATAAAAAATAGCTGGCTAAAAAAATCATTTTTGAGGAAAAAAATGATTTTTTATTTTCATGGCTCTGCGTTTATAAATTTCTGTGAAGCACTTTGGGGTTTAAAGTGCTCACCACACATCTAGATAAGCTCCTTGGGGGGTCTAGTTTCCAAAATGGTGTCACTTGCAGGGGGTTTCAACTGTTTAGGCACATCAAGGGCTCTGCAAACACAACATGACACCGGCAAAACATTCAATCAAAGTCTGCATTACAAAATGGCGCTTCTTTCCTTCCAAGCTCTCCCATGAGCCCTAACAGTGGTTCCAACCCACATATGGGGTTTCAGCATACTCAGGAAAAATTGCACAACAACTTTTGGGGTCCAATTTGTCCTGTTACCCTTGGGAAAATAAAAAAATAGCGGGCTAAAGAATCATTTTTGAGGAAAAAAATCATTTTTTATTTTCACGGCTCTACGTTATAAACTTCTGTGAAGCACTTGGGGTTCAAAGTGCTCACCACACATCTAGATAAGTTCCTTAAGGGGTCTAGTTTCCAAAATGGTGTAATTTGTGGGGGGCTTCCACTGTTTAGGCGCATCAGGGGTCTCCAAATGCGACATGGCGTCCAATTTCAATTCCAGCCAATTTTGGTTTCAAAAAGTCAAACGGCGCTCCTTCCCTTCCAAGCCCTGCCGTGCGCCCAAACAGTGGTTTCCCCCCACATATGGGGTATCAGCGTACTCAGGACAAATAGGACAACAACTTTTGTGGTCTAATTTCTTGGGAAAATAAAAAATTGGGGACTAAACGATCAGGTTTGTGGAAAAAATGATTTTTTTATTTTCACGCCCGGGCGTTATAAACTTCTGTGAAGCACTTGGGGGTTCAAAGTGCTCACCACACATCTATATCTATTGTAGAGTGGCAAAGGGTTGTGTTATAGATGGGAGGTATCTGGCTCAGAGATGCCTTGTATCTGTTATGTAGCCCAGTACACATTAGCCCTGGGTAGTGGCATCACTACAGCAGTGTATGTGGTTAAAGGACCTGTGATGATGTCACTACCACATGACCAGTCATGTGTTCTGTGTTAGCTGGATGTCTGAGATATAAATGAGCCTACTGCTGACCACAGGTGTGAGTGGCGGAGGTGTGGAAACCTCCAGTGTGGGAGTTCTGAGGAGACCTCCAGTGTGTGTGCTGAAGAGAGTACTCAGTTAGAGTACCAGGACTTTTATCTGTTTTTTTGTTACTTTGTGCCGAAGAATGCTGTTTTGTTTTCTGTTTGACAGCAAGTTTATGAAGTCTTAATAAACTTGCTTAAAGAACCAGGAAGAGTCGCCCTCCTGCTTACCTCCGGTCGCACACCAGCGAGACCACATCCCTACAATTGGTGGAGACGTGCGAGCAGCGGTCCCAGCAGAGAAGTGGGTGCTGCATATCGTGGGTAAAGGTCATAGCAACCCAGCCAGCATTGCAGGAGAAAATGGAGGACCTGCTGAAGCACTTGGTCCAGGCGCAGGCACAGCAGCAAGAGACCAACAGGTTGTTGGTGCAGCAAATACAACAAAGCCAGCAGGAACAACGGCAGCAGTTGCAGCTTCTGACAGCCGCCATCCAGGACAGGACGAGCGCCCCAACCCCAGGTCGGGACGATGACAACCACATCAGGAAGGCGGTAAGACGCACCATACAGAAAATGACCCCCGGGGATGATGTGGAGGCCTTCCTGTCTGTTTTTGAGAGGGTTGCTGAAAGGGAAAGACTTCCCCCAGAGCAGTGGGCAGAGGTACTGGCCCCATATCTGACAGGGGAACCCCAAAAGGCATACTTTGATTTAACTGTGCAGGACATTCAGGAGTATCCTAAATTAAAGGTGGAGATCCTTGCACGGTTGGGGGTGACAATGACTGTCAGGGCACAGAGAGTGCACCGCTGGGGGTATCACCGGGACAAACCACCGCGTTCCCAAATGTTTGACCTCGTCCAGAAATGGCTACAGCCACAGTCCGCCACGCCGGCACAGATGGTGGAAAGAGTCCTAATGGATCGGTTTGTGCACTCCCTGCCCAGGCCCCTGCAGACTTGGGTTGCCCAGGGTGATCCCTGGAGTGCCGATGAACTGGTTGGACTGGTCGAGAGGTACCAGGGGATGGAAGGTACCTTAGGGAAGCAGCCCATTCCATACTGGGGGTCCCAGCAGGGGCGGAGTCCCAAAAAGGGGTGGCACGTCCATGGTCAAAAGGGGCGGGGGAGGTGGTGCCCAAGGTCCCTACGGGTGATGTTATCTGTTGGAGGTGTCACAGGCCAGGACATATAGCTGCACGGTGTCCCCAGACTACCGAGCAGATGGACTGCAGCATGGGACGCCATATCTCATTCTATGCCGATCCAGTCTGTAGTGTGGATTCTATCCTGAACGAGGGGCCCCAAGCATGTCCCGTGAGGGTGAACGGTCGAGTAGTATCGGCGCTGCTGGACTCCGGAGTCTTGTGACCCTGGTGAGGGCGAATCTGCCTCTCAAACTACTCCCGGGGAAAAAGGTTGGCGTGCGATGCATACACGGCGATGCAAAGGACAACCCTATGGCCAGAGTGGACATTGAGACTGCGCTGGGCACTGAGTCCCATGAAGTCGGGGTGGTTCGGGACTTGTTGCACCCTATAATTATAGGCCGGGATTTTTGTTTATTCTGGGATCTGTGGGAAAAGTCTGCTGAGGTCACTAGCCAGAATAGGGAACCAGTAAGCCCTAATCAGGTAGCACCATACCCAGAGGAAGACAGGTTTCCTTTTTGTGTCCTGGTAGGAGATGAGGAAGAAGTGTCTCCTGTATCTGACATTCCAGAGTTAGGGGTGGCCAGTGAGAATTTTGGGACTGCCCAACACAGGGACCCAACTCTGAAGGAAGCCTTCAACAATGTCACTGTCATTCAAAAATAGGAGAACAAACAGGAGTTTTTTTATGCAAAAAATCGTGAAAAAAGTTTATTAAACATGACAAACATTTTAAACTAGCACAATAAAATGTTTGTCATGTTTAATAAACTTTTTTCACGATTTTTTGCATAAAAAAACTCCTGTTTGTTCTCCTATTTTTGAATAATTGATCCATGGAGTTATTAGTAGCCATTCAGTGAAATGTGTTCGCTGCTACTTTATATGAATCTGGTTATGCGTTTCTTAATGTCACTGTCATTGATGGGGTTGCACAGGAACCGGGGGCCGACACCAGATTTCCATACTTTATGGTGAGTGGGGAGCTGTTGTATCGGATCACAAAAATAAGGGAGGAGTTGGTGGAGCAGTTGCTAGTACCCGGATCCTATAGACGGAAGGTGTTGGATATGGCCCATTCACACATCTTGGGGGGACACCTAGGGGTAGACAAAACACAGGAACGGATTATTCAAAGATTCTATTGGCCTGGATGTCACCAGGAGATAGTAAACTATTGCAGGTCCTGCCCTATATGTCAGTTAACTGCCCCTACCTCTCATTTCCGGAACCCCCTTGTGCCACTGCCCATTATTGAAGTGCCATTTGAGAGAATTGCCATGGACTTGGTCGGTCCCCTAGTTAAATCAGCACGGGGCCATCAGTATATATTAGTCATCCTGGACTATGCCACACGCTATCTGGAGGCAATTCCCCTGAGAAATTCTTCAGCGAAGAGCATAGCCCGCGAGTTGGTACATGTGTTTTCCCGGACAGGCTTGCCGAAGGAGATCCTGACCGACCAAGGGACACCGTTCATGAGTAAAGTAATGAAGGAGTTGTGCAGGGTCCTGCAAATCTCTCAGTTGAGGACCTCGGTGTACCATCCTCAGTCAGATGGCTTTGTGGAGAGATTCAACAAGACCCTAAAGAGCATGCTAAGAAAAGCCATAGAGAAGGATGGTAGAGACTGGGACTGTCTCTTACCCTACCTGATGTTTTCCATCCGTGAAGTTCCTCAGGCCTCCACGGGGTTCTCACCGTTTGAGCTTCTGTATGACCGACATCCGCGAGGTCTCCTGGATATCGCCAAGGAAACCTGGGAAGCCGAAGTGACGCCCCACCGAAGCGTTATTGAGCATGTGGCCCTGATGCAACAGAGGGTTGCGAAGGTGATGCCAATCGTGAAGGAACACCTCCTCCAGGCACAAGAAGCCCAGGCCAGGGTTTACAACCGATCAGCCAGAGTGAGACAGTTCAATCCGGGAGACCGAGTGCTCGTGCTAGTTCCGACGGTGGAAAGCAAGTTCTTGACCAAATGGCAAGGGCCGTACGAGGTGATGGAGAAGCTTGGTGAAGTAAACTATAGGATTCACCAACCCGGAAGACGGAAACCAAACCAGGTGTACCATGTCAACCTCCTCAAGCCATGGCATGATAGAGAGTCAGCTGTAACTCCGTGCTTGCTGGGCCACTCAGAAGGTGACGTTGAAGGGGTTACGATAGCAGAGACCCTATCAAAGGACCAGAAACAGCAATGCCGGGAGTTGCTCCAGAGGAACAGGGACCTGTTTTCAGAGTTGCCAGGGCGCACGAAGGTCATAGAGCATGAAGTTCTGACAGAGCCACATGTGCGGGTGAATGTGAAGCCCTATCGAATCCCTGAGGCCCGTCGAGAAGTAATCTCCAAGGAGGTGGAGCGTATGTTGAAGCTCGGAGTCATTGAGGAATCCAAGAGCGGTTGGGCGAGTCCTATCGTCTTGGTCCCGAAACCTGATGGAGAATGGAGATTCTGCAATGATTATAGGAAGCTGAATGAGGTCTCCAAGTGTGACGCATATCCCATGCCACGCGTTGATGAGCTCATAGAAAGACTTGGACCCGCCAGGTACATAACCACCTTGGATTTGACAAAAGGATACTGGCAGATTCCCATGGCCCAGGAAGTGTCACGGGTGTATTGCCACGAAGATCGTCGCGATTTCACATTCTGACTTCTCGCAGCTGAGTTGTTGGTACTTTGTGTCTGTTGGCAGTGAGGGAGTTAATTCTACCTTTCTCTGTGCTTAGACTGGGTCCAGCCTCGCCCGGCTGCTGTGTATTAGGCACTAATTAGCTTCCTTCAAATACCTGCCATTCTGCTTAAGGAGTTGTCGGTGAAAGCATTCATTCAGACCAGCAGAGCGGATCGTTTCTGAGAAGACTTAAGCTAAGAGTGCCTGTTGTGGTTTATCCTCTCCTCGCTTATTGTTTATCTCCTTAACCTTTTGTGTTCCCTCTATAGTTGAAGTTTTTGTATGCAAGGCAGTATTTACTTTACCCCTTGTCTGTCTCGTTTGTCTTATACTGTTTGTAAGCTGTGACCTGCTCATTCCCTGTGGTGGTAATCAGGGTCCTTCTCAGGACTAGATTACAGTGGTCAGGGATCTACAGGAGACAGGGTTACGCTGGCGGCCTGGACCCCAGTTTAGGGTCAGCATAGACCCCGGTCCACCTCTATCCTGAGACAGCGTGACACGTATACAGCATAGACCCACAATACATAGGATATGATGTCATGTAAGACAATGCTGGCACATTCTATGTATACATGTTGATATTTTCTATTATATGAAATATAGAATGTTGTCACACTAGATATATGTTACTGTCATAAAATATATCTGTTATACAGCGTGACATTTTCACCAACCACACTAAAGATTCTCCCCAGCTACCATGGATCCAGTAGCCCAGCTAGCTCAGCAGTTGCAGAGTTTGTCCATGGAGCTGACGGATGTTAAGTCCAAGGTTTTGTACCCCTGGAGCAAACCAGATCTGAACCTAAAGTAGCTCTCCCGGACAGGTTCACTGGTGGGCGGGACAAATTTTTTACCTTCCGGGAGGCATGTAAATTATATTTTCGGCTACGGCATCGGTCGTCGGGGAGTGAAGATCAGAGGGTGGGAATTGTCATCTCACTCTTACAAGGGGACCCTCAATCCTGGGCGTTCTCTCTTCCTCCGGGCTCCCCGGCTCTCCAGTCAGTAGATCGATTTTTTACAGCCCTGGGTCTGGTATATGATGACCCGGATCGGGTCTCCCTTGCTGAAACAAAGTTACGTAAGATACAGCAGGGAGATCGTCCGGCGGAGGAATTTTCTTCTGAGTTCCGTAGATGGGCCACAGATACTCAGTGGAATGACCCAGCTCTTAGGAGCCAGTTTTGTCAAGGGTTATCTGACAAATTAAAAGATGTGTTGGCTCAGTATGATTCTCCCCCGTCACTGGAGGCCACTATGGCCCTTGCGATTCGCATTGATAGACGGCTTTGGGAGAGGTGCGAGGTAACTCCGCCCCCTGTGATGACTCCACCTTCTACTAAAGTCCTTTATATTGAGGTTCCCCTGGGTTGTTCTCAGGAACCTATGCAGTTAGGAGGGACATCATTTCGAGGGAGGGGATCGGCGGTGCGCCGCAAGACAAGAAAGTGTTTCTTCTGCGGGAGAAAGGGACATTTTATTGAGGGGTGTCCATCCCGTACTTTACTGAGCAAGAAGTCGCCGGAAAACTGTTAATCCCAGGTTGTGTGGTGGACGACAATCTGGGAGTATGTATTTCGCCCCCAGGTCCGTCTCAGTTTCTCGTACCAGCGGAGGTGGTGGTAGGTACGAGAACTGAGAGGATTTCTGTTCTTCTGGATAGTGGGGCCGGGGCTAATCTGGTGGACGCTCGGTTTGCCCAGGTGCAAGGTATGCAACTGAGTGTATTGGCCAAACCTATCCCTATATTCTCAATTGACGCCAGGTCTCTCGGTCAAGGTAGCTTTGTGCAAGTCGTGCATAACATAGACCTTCGAGTGGGGGCAATACATAAAGAACTATTGTCTTGTTATGTGTTGGAGGGTCTTCCCACTCCTATTGTGTTGGGACTTCCTTGGTTAACTAAACATAACCCAGTTATTAATTGGCAATCCAGAGAGATAGGCCAGTGGGGTGAATTTTGCAATAGTAACTGCATGAACACGGTCATCGGTGCGGTCGTGCCTAGAACCTTACCTCCTTTTCTGGAGGACTTTGAGGATGTGTTTTCAGAGGAAGGGTGTCAAGAATTACCTCCTCATCGCGCGTATGACTGTTCTATAAAATTGCTTCCTGATGCTAAGTTACCTAAATCTAGGTTATATAACCTTTCTGGTCCTGAGAGGCAAGCTATGAAGGATTATATTTCGGAAAGTCTGGCCAAGGGGCATATTAGACCTTCATCTTCCCCAGTGGCCGCGGGGTTCTTCTTTGTGAAGAAAAAAGATGGAGGCCTACGCCCTTGCCTGGATTTCCGTGAGCTTAATCGGATTACGGTCCGGGATCCGTATCCGCTCCCACTTATTCCTGATCTCTTCAATCAGATTGTGGGCGCCAAATGGTTCTCTAAGTTGGATCTCAGGGGGGCGTATAATCTGATTAGGATAAAGGAGGGGGATGAGTGGAAGACGGCGTTTAACACTCCGGAGGGACATTATGAGAACCTTGTCATGCCTTTCGGTCTGACTACTGCCCCGGCGGTGTTTCAACATTTTGTTAATGACATCTTTCGCCACCTAGTGGGACAGTTTGTTGTCATTTATCTAGATGACATCTTAATTTACTCGCCGGATCTTGTGTCTCATCAGGAGCATGTGAGACAGGTGTTGCAGATCTTGCGAGACAATAAACTGTACGCCAAATGGGAGAAGTGTGTATTCGCCGTACAGGAACTTCAGTTTTTAGGATTCCTGGTGTCAGCTTCTGGTTTCCGTATGGACCCTGGGAAAGTGAAGGCAGTGCTTGAATGGGATCGGCCAGAGGATCTTAAGGCACTGCAGCGTTTCCTGGGGTTTGCTAACTCTACCGGAAATTTATTCGTAATTTCTCATCCGTTGTCAAACCTCTCACTGACATGACAAAAAAAGGGACGGATTTTTCTAGGTGGTCTGACAAAGCTTGTCAAGCATTTTCCTCCTTGAAAAAATGTTTTGCTTCAGCACCCATACTCATTCAACCAGATGCATCACAACCGTTCATTGTGGAGGTAGACGCGTCTGACGTAGGGGTGGGTGCGGTATTATCTCAAGGTCCGTCCCCTGGTAAATGGCATGCGTGCGCTTTCTTCTCTAAAAAATTGTCGTCCGCCGAGAGGAATTATGATGTTGGCAATAGGGAACTCTTGGCCATTAAGTTGGCTTTTGAAGAGTGGCATCACTTTTTGGAGGGGGCAGTCCACCCGGTCACCGTCATTACTGATCACAAGAACCTGCTGTATTTAGAGTCTGCTAAACGTCTGAATTCCAGACAAGCTAGATGGTCGTTGTTTTTTACCAGGTTTAATTTTGTCGTCACATATCGTCCTGGGTCAAAAAATGTAAAGGCGGATGCCTTATCTTGTAGTTTCCCGGGGGCCGGGAAGACGGATGACCCGGTTCCTATCCTTCAGGAGGGAGTTGTGGTGTCGGCTGTATGCTCTG
Organism: Oophaga sylvatica; assembly: GCA_033576555.1. Taxonomy (NCBI): domain Eukaryota; kingdom Metazoa; phylum Chordata; class Amphibia; order Anura; family Dendrobatidae; genus Oophaga; species Oophaga sylvatica. The sequence continues at coordinate 27,611 of JARQOD010000758.1, read as the reverse complement.
AGCTTGAGGAGGAGGTATTGGAGGCTCAGGGGGACGCCCCTGTAGGACCTCCAGGGAAACTGTTTGTTCCAGATCAGTTAAGACAAAAGGTTATCGAGGCACATCATAATTCTGCTTTGGCAGGACACCCAGGGAGTAAAGCAACTGTGGATCTCCTTTCACGCCGGTTTTGGTGGCCTAACTTAAATAAAGAGGTGGTAACTTTTGTCGCGTCCTGTGGGGTTTGTGCGCGCTCTAAGACCCCACATACCCGTCCGTCTGGGGCCCTCTTACCTTTGAAAATCCCGGAGCGTCCATGGACCCATCTGTCTATGGACTTCATTACGGACCTCCCTCCGTCTTCAGGTAAAACTGTCATACTAGTTGTAGTTGACAGGTTCAGTAAGATGGCACATTTTATTGCTCTTCCTGCTCTTCCTAATGCTAAAACTCTGGCGCAGGTGTTCATTGAGGAGATTGTGAGACTTCACGGGTTGCCTTCCGATGTGGTGTCGGATCGGGGGTCTCAGTTTGTGTCCAAATTCTGGAAGGCATTTTGTTCACGTAGGGGGATGCAATTGTCATTTTCTTCGGCTTTTCATCCGCAGACCAATGGTCAGACAGAGCGTCTGAATCAGAGCTTAGAGACATATCTCCGGTGTTTTGTCTCAGAGAACCAGGAGGACTGGGCTTCTTTCTTGCCTCTGGCAGAGTTCGCTCTTAACAATAGGCGGAGCGAGTCCACTGGTAAGTCCCCATTTTTTGGGGCATATGGTTTTCACCCCCAGTTTTGTACTTTCAATGGGGGGGGCTCTTCTGGGGTTCCTGAGGAGGAACGATTTTCGTCGTCACTTGCTTCTGTGTGGAGAGGAGTGCTGAATAATCTGAGTGCTATGGGGAACCGATACAAACGTATGGCTGATAGGAGGAGAGTGTCTGGTCCGGACCTAAGTGTGAACAATCTGGTTTGGTTGTCTACCAAGAATATAAAACTTAAGGTTCCCTCCTGGAAACTGGGTCCCAGGTTCATCGGGCCATACAGGATTAGCTCGATAATTAATCCGGTGGCATTCCGTCTTGACCTCCCTCCTACGTTTAAAATTCACAATGTGTTCCACAAATCGTTGCTTAAGAGGTACGTGGCGCCAGTTATACCGTCACCTCTACCTCCTCCTCCAGTGGTGGTCAATGGTAACTTGGAATTTCAGGTGTCGAAGATCATTGACTCACGTCTGAATCGCCGGTCCCTTCAGTACTTGGTTCATTGGAAGGGGTATGGTCCTGAGGAGAGGACATGGGTTCCTGCGTCTGATATTAACGCAGACCGATTAATTCGGGCCTTCCACACAACTCACCCTGATAAACCTGGCCCTGAGGGTCCGGAGGCCCCTCGTAGAAGGGGGGGTACTGTCACGGGTGTATCGCCACGAAGATCGTCGCGATTTCACATTCTGACTTCTCGCAGCTGAGTTGTTGGTACTTTGTGTCTGTTGGCAGTGAGGGAGTTAATTCTACCTTTCTCTGTGCTTAGACTGGGTCCAGCCTCGCCCGGCTGCTGTGTATTAGGCACTAATTAGCTTCCTTCAAATACCTGCCATTCTGCTTAAGGAGTTGTCGGTGAAAGCATTCATTCAGACCAGCAGAGCGGATCGTTTCTGAGAAGACTTAAGCTAAGAGTGCCTGTTGTGGTTTATCCTCTCCTCGCTTATTGTTTATCTCCTTAACCTTTTGTGTTCCCTCTATAGTTGAAGTTTTTGTATGCAAGGCAGTATTTACTTTACCCCTTGTCTGTCTCGTTTGTCTTATACTGTTTGTAAGCTGTGACCTGCCCATTCCCTGTGGTGGTAATCAGGGTCCTTCTCAGGACTAGATTACAGTGGTCAGGGATTACAGGAGACAGGGTTACGCTGGCGGCCTGGACCTCTGTACCATTAACAGTACCTCCAGGTAGAGGGACTAGTCAGGACCCCAGTTTAGGGTCAGCATAGACCCCGGTCCACCTCTATCCTGAGACAGCGTGACACGTATACAGCATAGACCCACAATACACAGGATATGATGTCATGTAAGACAATGCTGGCAGATTCTATGTATACATGTTGATATTTTCTATTATATGAAATATAGAATGTTGTCACACTAGATATATGTTACTGTCATAAAATATATCTGTTATACAGCGTGACAGGAAGCCAAGGAGAAAACGGCGTTTTCAACACCAGACGGATGCTTCCAGTATGTCCGGATGCCGTTTGGCCTGCAGGGAGCGCCAGCGACTTTTCAGAGAGCCATGGATAGGATTCTGGCACCTCATAAGCAATACGCCGCTGCGTACCTGGATGATATCGTTATTTTCAGCCCGGACTGGGAGAGTCATCTGGGAAAGGTCCAAGCAGTGTTTGATGCTCTAAGAGAAGCAGGGTTTACAATAAACCCGAAGAAGTGTGCCTTGGGAAAGGAAGAGGCCAAGTACCTTGGATATGTAGTAGGTCGTGGTGGAATAAAACCCCAAATCAATAAAATCGAGGCGATTTAAACATGGCCAAGACCGTTGTCCAAGAAACAAGTGAAAACCTTCCTGGGGATTGTCGGGTACTACAGGAGGTTCATCCCAAACTTCGCCACGAGGGCTGCCCTCTGACTGATCTGCTGAAAGGGACCAAATCAGTGATGGTAAAATGGTCTGAAGAAGCAGAGTTGGCCTTCCAAGAAATGAAAGGGGCCCTGTGTAAACAACCGGTCCTGATAGCCCCAAACTTTAAGAAGGAGTTTGTTCTTCAAACAGATGCCTCAGATGTCAGATTGGGAGCAGTTCTGTCACAGGAGATACATGGGGAGGAGCATCCAGTCCTTTACCTGAGCAGGAAGCTATCTTCGTGTGAGAAGAATTACTCTGTCGTGGAGGAGGGCTTGGCCATAAAATGGGCAGTGCACACTGTTGTGAATGTGTTAGAAATGAATTCTGAGCGGGAGTTCCCTCTGGTGGTTACAAACAGTACTGAACCATTCAATGAAGATTGTGAAGATTGGCGATCAGGAGTTACAGACTGGTCTTATATAAGGGAGGTTCCCTCCCATCAGGGTTGCCGGTGATCAATTGTTCTTGTCTCATCTTTGGTTCCTGGTTCACTTGGAAGCTTGCTGTGTTTTGCCTGCATCTTCTGCTAACAGATAAGATTTTTTCTGCTTGTATTTTTGTGCTTGCTTTTTGCATTGTTTCCTGCACTCTTGTGGAGGTCAGCCAGGTCCCCTTCGGGGGCTTGTGCTCCTCTCAGTTTATCTGAGCCTCTGTTTTTGTTCATTTGCCTTTTCCAGTTTTTTCAGTGGCTGCGGCTTAGTTTTGTTACACCAGAGAACTAATTTAGGTGGTAGAGGTCGTGTGATCTCAGGTGTTTTTGTAATTAGTAGAGTTGGTACTTTTTAGGGTTTTTGGGATTGCAGTAAGTGCCCTTCCTATCCTTTTCTGTCTAGGAAGTTTGGGCCCCAACGTTTGCTCATACTATTTTCTGTCTGTGTCTGTATTACCTCTTGTCTAATCGCCATTACATGTTTGGGGGCTTCCTATGTTCTTTGGGGATCTGCTCCGGGGCAGATAGTTTTCCTCTTTCTATCTTTAGGTGTAGTTAGCTTCTCAGGCTGTGACGAGGCGTCTAGGACCAACGTAGGTAAGCTCCACGGCTGCCTTTAGTTGTGGTGGTTAGTCAGGGTACTGCAATCCAGTAGATTCCAACCTCTCTGGTGTATTGCCGTTTTTGCCTGCTCTCCTCTGCTACCAAAACATAACAGTATCACCGGCCTAACTGAAAATTATATGGTACTCACAGAAGGGAAGAATAGTGTGGAAAAAAAAAAAGGATTGTCAGAGTTGTCAGAGATTTTTTTTTTTTCTTCCCTCTGTTTCTCTGAGTGCTGAGGAGGTTTTTTTTTCTCTCAATGGAGCTTGCACAGTTGTCTGGCCGTGTGGATCAGCTTGCCACTGAAGTTCGGAGTATTGCTATCTATCTTGCAGGGTTGCCTGTTGTGGAACCTAGGATTCCCATGCCAGATTTGTTTTTAGGGGATCGAGCTAAATTTCTGAATTTCAAAAATAACTGTAAGTTGTTTTTTGTCTTAAAACCTAAGTCCTCAGGGAACGCAGCGCAGCAGGTTCAAATTGTCATCTCTCTCCTGCGCGGCGATCCTCAGGATTGGGCTTTTTCCCTGACACCTGGGGACCCTGTTTTGAGTAATGTCGATGCATTTTTTCTGGCTCTGGGGTTATTGTACGATGAACCTAATGTCACTGATCAAGCTGAAAAAACCTTGTTGGTATTAAATCAGGGGCTTGAGGACGCTGAGTTATACTGTCAGAAATTTCGTAAGTGGGCAGTCCTGACCAAATGGAATGATGATGCTTTGGCAGCCTTTTTCGGAAGGGTCTGTCAGAGAATGTAAAAGATGTTATGGTGGGTTTCCCTGCTCCCTCTGGTCTCAATGATTCTATGTCATTAGCGATTCAAATTGACAGACGTTTGCGTGAGCGTAGAGGTATGCGTGGAATAGTGTTGCCTTGTGAACCAGCTTCAGAACCCATGCAGTGTGATAGAGTGGATTCTGGGGCACAGCGTCATGAGTTTCGAAAACGCAATGGGTTATGTTTCTACTGTGGTGACGCCTCTCATGCTATTTCAGTCTGCCCTAAGCGGGGAAGACGTTTTGCACGCTCAGTTGTCTTGGGTAGTGTTCAGACTAAATTTTTGTTGACTGTTACCCTGATTTGCTCCCTGTCCACATTTTCTGCTCAGGCTTTTGTTGATTCGGGTGCAGCTATTAACCTGATGGATTTTGATTTTGCTAAACGTTGTGGGTTTCCCTTGATACCCCTGCAGAAGTCTATTCCCCTACTGGGGATTGATTCTACCCCTTTGGCTGAGAATAAACCCCAGTTCTCTACTCAGGTGATAATGAGGGTTGAACCTGATCATCAGGAGAGTTGCAAATTTTATAATCTGCATGACATAATTGTAATAGGTTTCCCTTGGTTACAGTCTCATAATCCTGTTTTGGATTGGAAATCTGTGTCTGTAACCAGTTGGGGCTGCCAATGTGTTAATGCCAACACTCCTGTTTTTTCTGCCTCTCCCCAGGCTCAGGATGTTCCTGACTTTTTGACTGATTTTTCTGATGTGTTTAGCGAAAGTAAATCTGCATCCTTGCCCCCCCATAGGAGCTATGACTGCGCTATTGAATTAGTGCCTGGTAGTAAATTCCCTAAAGGTCGCCTTTTTAACTTGTCTGTACCTGAACATGACGCTATGCGGTCTTATATCAAGGAGTCATTGGAGAAGGGTCATATCAGACCATCCTCTTCACCCTTGGGTGCCGGTTTTTTCTTTGTGGCCAAAAAGGATGGTTCATTAAGGCCATGTATTGATTATCGTCTCTTGAACAATATCACTGTGAAATATCAATATCCGTTACCCTTGATTTCTGACCTGTTTTCCAGGGTGAAAAGTGCTACTTGGTTTACCAAGCTTGACCTCAGGGGGGTGTATAACCTTATTCGCATTAAGCACGGGGATGAATGGAAGACGGCATTCAATACCCCAGAGGGGCATTTTGAGTACCTAGTGATGCCCTTTGGGCTCACTAATGCTCCTTCTGTCTTCCAGTCCTTCATGAATGACATTTTCAGGGATTTTGTGGATAAATTTCTGATTGTTTATTTGGATGATATCTTGATTTTTTTCCAATGACTGGGACTCTCATGTGAAACATGTTCGGACTGTGTTCCAGATTTTGAGAGAGAATGCTCTGTATGTGAAGGGATCGAAGTGTCTTTTTGGCGTACAGAGGATCTCATTTCTGGGATTCATTTTATCCCATCTGTTATTGAAATGGACCCGGTCAAGGTTCAGGCCATCTGTGATTGGGTCCAACCTACTTCATTAAAGGCTCTTCAGAGATTCTTGGGTTTTGCCAATTTTTATCGTAAATTTATTGGTAATTTCTCTGTTATTGTTAAACCATTGACTGATTTGACCAAAAAGGGTTCTGATGTGGTGAATTGGCCTCCTGAGGCAGTCTCTGCGTTTCAGGAACTTAAGCAGAGATACACTTCTGCTCCTGTTCTACGGCAGCCTGATGTTTCTCTGCCATTTCAAGTGGAGGTTGATGCCTCTGAAATTGGGGCAGGTGCCGTTTTGTCCCAAAGAGATCCAGAGACCTCTAAAAGTAACCCTTGTGCCTTTTTCTCTCGAAAATTTTCTCCAACTGAACGTAATTATGACGTGGGTAATCGGGAGTTATTGGCCATGAAGTGGGCTTTTGAAGAGTGGAGACATTGGGTGGAGGGAGCCAAACATCAGGTGGTGGTCCTCACGGACCATAAGAATCTGGTTTATCTGGAATCAGCCAAGCGACTTAATCCTAGACAGGCCAGGTGGGCCTTGTTTTTCACACGTTTTAATTTTGTGGTTTCCTTTCTTCCTGGCACTAAGAATGTTAAGGCAGATGCCCTCTCGAGGAGTTTCCTTGCGGACTCTCCTGAGTTATCTGATCCTGCTGTTATTTTGAAAGAGGGTGTAGTTCTTTCCGCCATCTCGCCCAATTTGAGACTGGCTCTGGAAGGGTGTCAGGAGGATAAACCCGAGCGCTGCCCTATTGGGAAATTGTTTGTCCCAGAGCGGTGAAAAAGAGTGTGATGTCTGAGATTCATTGTTCCGCGTTGGCCGGTCATCCCGGAATTTTTGGTACCAGAGACTTGGTTAGTCGGTCCTTTTGGTGGCCTACTTTGTCTCGTGACGTCAGGGAATTTGTGCAGTCCTGCTGGACTTGCTCTCGCTCCAAGCCTTGCTCTCGCTCTAGTGGTTTGTTGATGCCATTGCCTGTGCCCAAGAGACCATGGACCCATGTCTCTATGGATTTAATTTCCGACCTCCCTGTTTCTCAGAGAATGACCGTTATTTGGGTGATTTGTGATAGGTTTTCCAAAATGATACATCTTGTGCCATTACCTAAGTTGCCTTCCTCATCTGAATTGGTGCCTTTGTTCCTTCAGCACGTGGTTCGGTTACACGGCATTCCTGAGAACATTGTGTCTGACAGAGGAGTCCAGTTTGTTTCCAGATTTTGGAGGACTTTTTGTTCTAAACTTGGTGTTCAATTGTCTTTCTCCTCGGCTTTTCATCCTCAGACCAATGGACAAACTGAGAGAACAAACCAGACATTGGAGACTTATCTGAGATGCTTTGTGTCTGCTGATCAGGATGACTGGGTTTCTTTTTTGCCTTTGGCTGAGTTTGCTCTTAATAATAGGGCTAGCTCTGCCACTTTGATGTCTCCATTTTTCTGCAATTTTGGGTTTCACCCTCGATTTTCTTCGGGACAGATGGAGGCTTCTGTCTGTCCGGGTGTTGACTCTGTTGTGGAGCGTATGCAGCAGATTTGGGACCAGGTAGTGGAGAGGTTGTCCCTCTCTCAGGATAGGGCCCAGCGGTTTGCCAACCGGCATAGGACTGATGGTCCTCGGTTTGAAGTGTGGGGACTTGGTCTGGTTGTCCTCAAGAAATATCCCTATGAGAGTTGCATCTCCTAAGTTTAAGCCTAGATTCATTGGACCTTATAAGATCATGGAGATTCTTAATCCTGTTTCCTTTCGTTTACTTCTTCCAGGGACATTTAAGATCCATAACGTGTTCCACAAGTCCTTATTGAAGAGGTTTGTCGAGCCAGTGGTTCCTATGGCTGCGCCTCCTGACCCTGTTTTGGTTGAGGGCAATCTGGAGTATGTGGTTGAGAAAATATTGGATTCTCGTTTTTCTAGACGGAAACTCCAGTATTTGGTTAAGTGGAGAGGTTATGGTCAGGAGGACAATTCTTGGGTGTTTGCTTCGGACATCCATGCTAGGAGACTGATCCGTGCGTATCACAGAGCTCATCCTGACCGACCTAGTTGCCCAAGTGAGGGTTCGGTGACCCCTCCTCAAGGGGGGGCACTGTTGTGAATGTGTTAGAAATTAATTCTGAGCGGGAGCTCCCTCTGGTGGTTACAAACAGTACTGAACCATTCAATGAAGATTGTGAAGATTGGCGATCAGGAGTTACAGACTGGTCTTATATAAGGGAGGTTCCCTCCCATCAGGGTTGCCGGTGATCAATTGTTCTTGTCTCATCTTTGGTTTCTGGTTCACTTGGAAGCTTGCTGTGTTTTGCCTGCATCTTCTGCTAACAGATAAGATTTTTTCTGCTTGTATTTTTGTGCTTGCTTTTTGCATTGTTTCCTGCACTCTTGTGGAAGTCAGCCAGGTCCCCTTCGGGGGCTTGTGCTCCTCTCAGTTTATCTGAGCCTCTGTTTTTTGTTCATTTGCCTTTTCCAGTTTTTTCAGTGGCTGCGGCTTAGTTTTGTTACACCAGAGAACTAATTTAGGTGGTAGAGGTCGTGTGATCTCAGGTGTTTTTGTAATTAGTAGAGTTGGTACTTTTTAGGGTTTTTGGGATTGCAGTAAGTGCCCTTCCTATCCTTTTCTGTCTAGGAAGTTTGGGCCCCAATGTTTGCTCATACTATTTTCTGTCTGTGTCTGTATTTCCTCTTGTCTAACCGCCATTACATGTTTGGGGGCTTCTTATGTTCTTTGGGGATCTGCTCCGGGGCAGATAGTTTTCCTCTTTCTATCTTTAGGTGTAGTTAGCTTCTCAGGCTGTGACGAGGCGTCTAGGACCAACGTAGGTACGCTCCACGGCTGCCTTTAGTTGTGGTGGTTAGTCAGGGTACTGCAATCCAGTAGATTCCAACCTCTCTGGTGTATTGCCGTTTTTGCCTGCTCTCCTCAGCTACCAAAACATAACAGGACACCTTACGGTACTATCTAGTGGGACGAAAGTTTAGATTGATATCTGACCATGCCCCACTCAGATGGATGAGGGAAACAAGGGGTAGAAATGCAAGGGTCACCCGCTGGTTCTTAGCCCTGCAGGACTTTAGTTTCAGGTAGAACACAGGGCCGAGAAGCTACACGGTAATGCTGATGCCCTCTCAAGAATCCCGTGTCTAGTGGGAGAAAGTGCCAAGCCCCACGGCTTTAGGCAGAGGGGGAGGTATGTAGAGTGGCAAAGGGTTGTGTTATAGATGGTAGGTATCTGGCTCAGAGATGCCTTGTATCTGTTATGTAGCCCAGTACACATTAGCCCTGGGTAGTGGCATCACTATAGCAGTGTATGTGGTTAAAGGACCTGTGATGATGTCACTACCACATGACCAGTCATGTGTTCTGTGTTAGCTGGATGTCTGAGATATAAGTGAGCCTACTGCTGACCACAGGTGTGAGTGGCTGGAGGTGTGGAAACCTCCAGTGTGGGAGTTCTGAGGAGACCTCCAGTGTGTGTGCTGAAGAGAGTACTCAGTTAGATTACCAGGACTTTTATCTGTTACTTTGTGCCGAAGAAGGCTGTTTTGTTTTCCGTTTGACAGCAAGTTTATGAAGTCTTAATAAACTTGCTTAAAGAACCAGGAAGAGTCGCCCTCCTGCTTACCTCCGGTCGCACACCAGCGAGACCACATCCCTACACTATCCATAAGTTCTTTAGGGGGTCTAGTGTTATGTTTCGGTAGCTGAGGAGGAATTGTAAAAATAGCCAAAGAAGCAATACACAAGAGAGGCTGGAAATTATTGGATTGCAGGACCCTAAACTAACCGCAACACTAGAAGAAGCCATGGAGCGTACCTACGGTGATCCTAGATGCCTCGTCACAGCCGGAGAGATAGCTACACCTAAAGGCAGAAAGATGAAAGCTATCTGCCCCGTAGCAGAATCCCCAAAGAAATAGGAAGCCCCCAAACATGTAATGGCGGTTAGACAATAAGAAAATACGAACACAGACAGAAAATAGAATGAGCAAACGCTGGGGCCCAATCTGTCTAGATAGAAAAGTATAGGAAAGAATTCTGACTGCAACCCAAAAAAAAACCCTGACAAAAATACCAACACTTCTGATTAACAAAAAATCTGAGATCACACAATCTCTACCACCTAAATCAGATCTCTGGTGTAATACACAGCAATTCAGCAAATAAAAAGTGACATAGGAACAGAGCAAAAATGCAAACACAAACTGAGCACAATTGCAGCGCCAGGCCCCAAAAGGGGACCAGGCTGAAGTCCACTGCAAGGCAGCGAACCAGGAAGGAATATCCAACCAGGGGAAAAAAAAAGCAAATCACTTATCTGAATCAAAGCAGGAATGCAAGCTGAGCTCCAAGCAAGACCTGGAAGAACAATTGATTACCGGCAAGGCTGCTGGGAGTTCAGGTCACTTATATCAGACCATTCAGACCCAGCTGAAGGCCATTCAGCAATTGGTTCATTACCCTCAGCAACCACCGGAGGGAGCCGCAACTCCGAAGTCGCCTCCAGAGTATTCACAACAGTCTAGTTTCCAAAATGGGGTCACTTGTGGGGGTTTTCACTGTTTAGACACATCAAGGCCTCTACAAACGCAACATGGCATCCAGCTAATTCTGCGTTGAAAAAGTAAAACGGCGCTCCTTCCCTTCCAAGCTCTGCCATGCACTCAAACAGTGGTTCTCCCCACATATGGGGTATCAGCATGCTCAGGACAAATTTCACAAAAACTTTTGGGGTCTTGTTTCCCTTGGGAAAATAATAATTGGGGTGAAAAGATAATTTTTGTGGAAAAAATATGATTTTTTATTTTCACGGCTCTACGTTATAAACTTCTGTGAAGCACTTGGAGGTTTAAAGTGCTTACCACACATCTAGATAAGTTCCTTAAGGGGTCTAGTTTTCAAAATGGGGTCACTTGTTGGATTTTCCACTGTTTAGGCACATCAGGGGCTCTCTAAACGCGACATGGCGTCCAGCCAATTCTGCTTTGAAAAAGTCAAACAGCGCTCCTTCCCTTGCGACCTCTGCCATGCACCCAAAAGTGGTTTACCCCCGCATATGGGGTATCGGCGTATTCAGGAGAAATTGCACAACAAATTTTGTGGTTCATTTTTTCTATTAACACTTGTGAAAATAAAAAAAATTGGTTTCGAAGTTAAGTTTTTGCAAAAAAAGTTAAATGTTAATTTTTTCCTTCTACATTGCTTCAGTTCCTGTGAAGCACATAAAGGGTTAATAAACTTCTTGAATGTGGTTTTGAGCACCTTAAGGGGTGCAGTTTTTAGAATGGTGTCACTTTTGGGTATTTTCTATCATATAGACCCCTTAAAGTGACTTCAAATCTGATGTGGTCCCTAAAAAAAAATGGTGTTTTAAAAATGAGAAATCGCTGGTCAACTTTTAACCCTTATAACTTCATAACAAAAAAAAATTTTGTTCCCAAAATTGTTCTGATGTAAAGTAGACATGTGGGAAATGTTATTTATTAAGAAATTTGTGTGACATATCCCTCTGATTTAAGGGCATAAAAATTAAAAGTTTTAAAATTGCTAAATTTTCAAAATTTTTGCCATATTTCCATTTTTTTCATAAATAAAAGCAAGTCATATAAAAAATTTTTTACCACTAACGTGAAGTACAATATGTCACGAAAAAACAGTCTCAGAATCAGCTGGATTCATTAAAGCGTTCCAGAGTTATAACCTCATAAAGTGACAGTGGTCAGAATTGTAAAAATTGGCCCGGTCATTAAGCTGCAAAATGTCTCTGTCACTAAGGGGTTAACAGGCTTCACAGCGTGCACCCGACTTGGACATTGATGAGGTCGGTGTGGACATTGACCTCCTCATCAATCTAGTCAGAGAGTGCGAGCCGCTGTGGAACATGGGGGACTGCACCCATGCTGACATTGTCGTCACCCGCCGGCTCTGGGAGGAAGACTGCAATGAAGTTGTGGAAGACTGGGAGGACCTCGAGGTTCCGGCCCAGAATCAAGCGCGTAAGTATTCACAGTTCAGGAAGTTATGTTGCAGGATGTAATGTGTTGTATACTAAACAATTTGAGCTTTCTCATTACAGGAGACAGGGTTGTCACGTGGTGGCGGTCACTAGGGATCGCTTTAAGAAGGAGTTCAACAAGGAGATGCAGGCCCCGAGGGGATCGGGATGACGCAGGAGCAAGTACAAGTCGGTGGAGCTCCTGAGGAAGGAATCCGACAGATTCCGAAACGCGTAGGATCGAATTTTGGCTCTTCCAGGACACCGTATCTTGCTCCCTGGGCACCACGTGACTGTCCGTGACACGTGACCCGAACTGCCGAGCTCCACTGACGCCATTACGGCTTGTTTTTACTGCACCTTCATCTACAGCATCCAGCGTTCTTCATCTGGGTGCACCAGAAGCGCGCCACCGGCCGGGGCCGCTCTCCGGAACCCACGCTGTGCTGTGAAGACCCCCCGGACTCCATCATTGCGATCTCCATTTTTCCTCAGATAAGTACTGTTCAGCTGCCATTAATACGTATCTCCAAGGCACTATTACACCGCCATATTGCTTCATTAGGAATACGCTCGCATGTGCCGTTTTCTATTGACACTGAACTATCACTATATTGTGCTTTAGATAGCACTTATGATACATTTTTAACTGCACACCCCCCTTTTCTTTTGCGCATTTATATGGGGATTCCCGGCTACCTACCCCCATACGTTCGCCAGCTGGACTTTTTATTATAACACTTGTGCACTGAATTTATTATATATATAGGGCCTCTTTGCACCCTGTATAGTAGAGTATCTGTTCACTATTTACCTTTTAGCACACATAAGTATCCTCTTGTCTTTCTGGAAGCTATTTTTTCACGGTACTCCTATATAGGATTTATTATTTATTATTGATTATATTTCTGTATAAGAGGGATCAGCTCATTACTGTTATTTCTTCTTTTATACACTGGGCTCTCAGTATTAATTAACCCCCCCCCTTTTTTGCACGCACACAATTATAGTATTTACCCAACCGTCTTATCATATACTGTATATATATCCGATTTCATTCGCTTTTTTATGGTAACACCTTTACCTTTTACTATGACCTTTTTGAGTACTTTTACCTTTGGATATATTCTTTTAAATGTCTAATTTCCCTTTTTAGCCTGCTGAAAATATTCTGAAAAAATCTGAAAAAGGCGCATTCACACCTGGATTTTATTCTGCATTCCTTTTTTAACACCCTCTATGCCACACATATTTGAAGGTAAGGGTTTATCAGTTTTGTTAATATATTCCAATTACAGCGCGAGTATACCTATAGAAATATATATTCCCTTTGTTCCTATGCTTTCTCTGTGGTAGAAGGCTTATTTATACTTGCTGCTTATTGGATATATGTGCACCAGCGCCGCTATACACACTCCTCTTGTCTAAATAAAAATAGTTTGTTTTTCAAAAAACATTTATTGTCTTTCATTTTTTACTGATAAGTTACAACACTTTGGGGAAAGGTACAAAGTGTACAATTCTTTTGGTAAAATGGACAAAACGTACAAAAGTTATGGAAAAAAGTACAAAACGTGCAAAAATTGTGGTAAAGTTACAAAACGTACAACACTTTGGGGAAAAGGGTACAAAACGTGGAATACTTTGTGTACAAGGGAAAAAACTTGGGGTAAAGGTACAAAACTTGGGGAAAAATAAAAATAAAAAAAACATCCACAACTGGGTAACAAGGTACAAAACTTTGCTTAATACACAAAAACCATGGTATAATCACCACTATGACAACAGCAATAATTTTGGTACTCCAACATACTGTTATGATCTGCTACAAGCACTAAGGAAAGGTGGGAATTCTGTCCCTACAATAGGACTGAGCTGGATCCCTACGATGTAACGGGGAACCTGATTCTGCGACCAGACCCGCTAAAGTCCTCAGCTAGTCTGAACGAAGACCTATAGTTGCGAGGGAGGTATCCCTACAAGATCTAGGGACTGGGTGAAAAGGTGGACACCTCCTAACAGAAAGTGTAGCAGGGAAAATAAAACAGAAAACAAATACTAAGAGATACTAAGATCTAGCAAAACTGACAGAGTAAGGCACCTAAGCACCCGGCTAGCTTAAGAGTAGATAATACAATGAAGTCCAGCAAGGCCAGAAGGGCGGAACCAGACTAAATAGGGTAAAAAGGTCATGTGACCAGCAAAGTGAAACAAAACCTAACAAGAGGGTTCTAACAGTACCCTCCCTTCTAAGAGGATCCTCCGGATCCCCTAGGACTTAGGCTTATCCGGAAACCTCTTGTGAAACGCTCTGACAAGTCTAGACGCAGAAACATCATCCGCCCTCACCCATGAGTTATCCTCGGGTCCATAACCCTTCCAAGCGACGAGGTACTGTAAACTCCCTCTATACCGTCTAGAATTTAGGATGCGGGAAATCTCATATTGCCCGTCCTCCACCACCAGGGGAACAGTGGCCGAGACGTCTCCATCTGAGGACCTCAGCTTTTTTCAAGAGAGAAACATGAAACACCGGATTAATCTTCCAGGAGGTGGGAAGCTCCAACTTAACAGCAGATTGGTTAATAACCTGAAGCACCTTAAAGGGCCCTACAAACTTGGGACCCAATTTCTTAGACGGAATCCTCAAGCGCAGATTCTTAGAGGACAACCAAACCATGTCACCAATAGCAAACAAAACCTCTTGTCGTTTTCTATCAAAATACACTTTGGATCTTTTGTTAGCCTCCTGAAGATTACCACGCACATCAGTCCAAACTCTCTCCAAAAGACCAGAAAAATTCTCCTCTTCAGGTACAGCCGATCCCAACTTGGAAAATGACCCAAACGACGGATGTCTCCCAGTACAACAAAAAAAAGGCGAACAACCAGCAGAAGCGGATGTATGGTTGTTAAGAGCAAACTCAGCAAGTGGCAGAAACTCAGACCACCCCTCTTGATTATCAGTCACAAAACAACGCAAGAACTGCTCAACATCCTGGTTTTTCCTTTCTGTCTGGCCATTAGACTCCGGATGATATCCGGATGAAAACAACAAATGAACTCCCAACCTGTCACAAAAGGCGCGCCAAAAACGAGCCACAAACTGAGGTCCCCTATCGGAAACAATGTCAGTAGGAACACCATGTAGTCTGACTATTTCCTTGACAAAGGCCTTAGCGAGAGTCTTAGCGCAGGGCAGTTTGATGAAAGGAACCAAGTGACACATCTTGCTAAAACGGTCCACGACCACCCAGATGACAGTGAAGCCCTCAGAGGGGGAAGGTCAGTAATAAAGTCCATAGCCAAATGTGTCCAAGGTGCACTAGGGACCTCCAGAGGGCAAAGCAACCCCGCAGCAGGAGTATGAGAAGACTTAGATCTAGCACACACAGTGCATTGATGCACCCACTTAATGACTTCCTTCTGCCATCCTGGCCACCAAAAACTGCGACCCACAAGTCTCTTGGTCTCAGAGATTCCAGGATGACCTGCCAAATGAGAGTCATGACATTCATCAAACAAATCTCTCCTCAGGGTACCAGGCACAAACAACCTCCCATGCAGCGTGTTAGATGGGGCATTCTCCTGTGCTTTAAGAATCTCATCTTCCAGCACGGAGTCCAAAACAGCAATAACAACCCCCTCTTGCAAGATGTTTTCCTCCTCCTCCTCCTCAGTACCCACCATAGGAGAAAAGCTGCGAGACAAAGCATCAGCTTTAACATTTTTAGTACCTGGGATTAAGTAACGGTAAAATTAAACCGTGAGAAAAACAGTGCCCACCTAGCCTGACGGGCATTCAAGCGTTTGGCAGCATCAAGGTAGATCAGATTTTTATGATCGGTGAAGACTTGAACGGGAAATTCCGCTCCCTCCAAAAAATGACGCCAGTGTTCAAATGCGAGTTTAATTGCCAACAATTCCCGATTACCGATATCATAATTTAGTTCAGACTCAGAAAATTTCTTTGAAAAAAAAGCACAGGGATGTACTCCATCCGTCTTTGCCTGAGACAACACCGCGCCGACCCCCACAGAAGAAGCATCAACCTCAACCAAAAATGGTTTAGTCACATCAGGCTGCGTAAGGATGGGAGCAGAGCTGAACCTCTCCTTTAGCAACACAAAAGCCTCAATGGCCTCAGTAGTCCACTGAACCGCATCAGCACCTTTCCTGGTAAGATCGGTCAGAGGTTTGGCAATCACAGAAAAATCTTTTATGAATTTTCTATAATAATTGGCGAACCCCAAAAACCTCTGTATTGATTTCACACCAATAGGTCTAGGCCATTCCTGCACAGCTTGCACTTTCACCGGGTCCATCTCAAAACCTTCACTGGAGACAATGTAGCCCAAAAAACTAAGTCTCTGTACAGCGAACTCACATTTTTCTAGTTTGGCAAAAAGTGAATTATCACTCAGTAACTGTAATACTTCACGCACACTCCTCCAATGAGACTCCAAATCCGATGAATAAATCAAAATGTCATCCAAATACACAACCACACTTCTGCCGATCAAAGGTCTAAGGATGTCATTAATAAGATTCTGAAAAAATGCCGGAGCACTGGAAAGTCCAAAAGGCATGACCAGATTCTCAAAATGACCCAGTGGAGTGTTAAACGCAGTCTTCCATTCAACCCCCTCCTTCATGCGCAACAAATTGTATGCCCTCGAAGATCAATTTTCGAGAACCACTTGGCCCCCACTAACTGGTTAAACAAATCAGGAATCAATGGCAGTGGGTAAGGATTGCGTACAGTAATCTTATTAATCTCATGAAAGTCTAGACAAGGCCTTAAACCGCCGTCCTTTTTTTTAACAAAAAAAAATCCAACCGCCACAGGAGACTTGGAAGGCCTAATGTGACCGGCGGCCAAACTTGTCTGTATGTATTCCTCCAAAGCCTTTCTCTCAGGAATAGTCAAATTAAATAAGCGACTTTTAGGAAGAGTCGCTCCAGGGACAAATTCAATTGCACAATCATAATCTCTATGAGGAGGCAATACCTGCGATTCTTTATCAGAAAAAACTTTCCAAAAATCCTGAATAGGTACAGGTAACTCCCCCTTAACTACAGCAGCAATACGCCCGTTACAACACTTGTCATAACAATTGGGACTCCAGGACTTAATTTCATTGGTAGACCAATCCAGTACCGGATTGTGCAATTTTAACCAGGGTAACCCCAAAATCACCGGTGAGGGCAAATTATTCAAAACCACCAAATCCAAATTCTCTTGATGAACACCATTAATAGTAAGAGGAAATTCACAGATATGGTGAGTAACATTTTTCAAGTGAGAACCATCCAAAGACACCACATTAATAGGGGAAGACAGAAGTTTGGGTTTTAATTTTAGTTTTTCCAAAAATTTCCCATCAATCACATTGAGAGTTGAACCACAATCCACAAATACCCGAAACTCCATTAATTCCTCCTCAACAGCAGTGGTAGCAGAAAGAAAGACACCTTTATTGTTTAAACAAGCTATACGGGCGAAACTGACCTCATTTTTTTTTCTCTCTTTATTCATTCGAAGCGCACAGTTCTTAATAAAATGCTCCGATTTACCACAGTAGAAACACAAGCCCTTAGCAAATCTGCGTTCTTTTTCCCGAGAGTGAAGTGTCATTGCTCCAATTTCCATCGGCTCTGCAATGTCAGTACATTCCTTCTCCAAACTTGGAGCTGACAAGGCAGATTTACTCTCATTAACCCTTGCACGCAGTCTCCTATCCACCCGTATGGCTAATTGCATAGCCTCTTGCAAGTTACCAGGTATAGGATAAGCAATCAGCAAATCTTTAACCCTTTCACTTAACCCTGCAAGAAATAAACTTTTCAAAGCTGAATGTTCCAGCCCACCTGTGTGGACCACCTTCTGAAGTGAGTACAATATTTCTCCACATTACCTGATCCCTGTCTCAAACGTCTCAATTCTGTCTCAGCTGATGAAACACGATCCGGATCGTCATATAACAACCCCAAAGCAGAAAAAAAACTATCCACTGATATAAAGCATGGATCACTAGGCTGCAGAGAAAAGGCCCAATCCTGAGGTTCTTTGCGCAAAAGTGACATTATGAACCCTATGCGCTGTGATTCCTCACCAGAGGATCTGGGTCTCAAACGGAAATACAACAAGCAAGCATTTTTAAAAGAGAAAAAATCTTGTTGTTCACCAAAAAATAAATCAGGCAAACGTACCTTTGGCTCCACGAAATGTGCTCCAGAACAACTACTCACGTGTTGCTTTATCTCAGCCACCTCCAGAGAAAGTCCCTGCAGGCGCTGAACCAAATCCTGAACCGACACCATGATGGAAAACAGAAAATCTTCCTTAGAGATTTTTTTTTTTTTTTTCTTTTGGCTGGACTTACTGTTATGATCTGCTACAAGCACTAAGGAAAGGTGGGAATTCTGTCCCTACAATAGGACTGAGCTGGATCCCTACGATGTAACGGGGAACCTGATCCTGCGACCAGACCCGCTAAAGTCCTCAGCTAGTCTGAACGAAGACCTATAGTTGCGAGGGAGGAATCCCTACAAGATCTAGGGACTGGGTGAAAAGGTGGACACCTCCTAACAGAAAGTGTAGCAGGGAAAATAAAACAGAAAACAAATACTAAGAGATACTAAGATCTAGCAAAACTGACAGAGTAAGGCACCTAAGCACCCGGCTAGCTTACGAGTAGATAATACAATGAAGTCCAGCAAGGCCAGAAGGGCGGAACCAGACTAAATAGGGTAAAAAGGTCATGTGACCAGCAAAGTGAAACAAAACCTAACAAGAGGGTTCTAACACATACATTATGTCAAAAGCAAAAGATATCACACCATCTCATCCTCCCATTCGACTCTTCCTTGAGGTGACATAAGGTACTCCAAAAATTTGTCCCTCATTCTGAAAACTTCCACAGGACTCCGAAAAGTTATAGTTTGATACTCACGGAAGGTGGTTTTAATCACATTGTCATCCATGGCAACCGGTTCCTTGCATATGACAAAATTGTGCAGGACCACACAAGCTTTGACTATCTCATCCACAGTCTCAGTCTTCAGTTTAATAACGGTCAACAGAACTTGCCATTTCGATGTTAGAATGCCGAAAGCACACTCCACTAATCTTCAACCTCGAGTTAACCGATATTGAATACTCTTTTAGTTGGCGTCAAGCCACTACTTCCATATGGCTTCAGCAGGTGTGCGAAAGTTGGAAGGCTTCTGTCACGGGTGTGTCGCTGCGAAGATCGTCGCGATTGCACACCCTGACTTCTCACAGCTGAGTTTCTGGTGCTGGGTGTTTTTCGGCAGTGAGGGAGTTAATTCTCCCTCTCTCTGTGCTGGACAAGACCAGCCTCGCTCAGCTGCAATTAATGTTGTTGTAATTGGATTCCTTCAAATACCTGCCTGTCTGCTAGGGAAGTGTCGGTGAAAGCATTCATGCAGACCAGCAGAGCGGATCGTATTGAGAAGTCTAAAGCTAAGAGTACCTGTTGTGGTTTTCTCCTCTCCTCGCTTTATTATTTATCTCCTTACCCGTTGGTGTTCCCTCTGTAGTGGTAGTTTTAAATGCAAGGGTGTCTTTTATTTTATCCCTTGTTCTGTCTCGTTCGTCTTATACTGTGTGTGAAGGCAGTTACCTTCCTGTTCCCTGTGGTGGTAATCAGGGTCCTTCTCAGGACTAGATTACAGTGGTTAGGGATTCACAGGAGATAGGGTTACGCTGGCGGCCTGGACCTCTGTACCATCAACAGTACCTCCAGGTAGAGGGATTAGTCAGGACCCCAGCTTAGGGTCAGCATAGACCCCGGTCCTCCTTTATACAGAGACAGCGTGACATTTTCACCGACTCAAACTAAAGATTCTCCCCAGCCACCATGGATCTAGTAGCCAGTTTAGCTCAGCAGTTGCAGAGTTTGTCCATGGAGCTGAGGGACGTTAAGTCCAAGGTTTTGTACCCCCCGGAGCAAGCCAGACCTGAACCTAAAGTAGCTCTCCCGGACAGGTTCACTGGAGGGCGGGACAAATTTTTTGCTTTCCGGGAGGCATGTAAATTGTACTTTCGGCTGCGACCTCGGTCATCTGGGAGTGAAGATCAAAGGGTGGGAATTGTCATCTCGCTCCTTCAAGGGGACCCCCAATCCTGGGCGTTCTCTCTTCCCCGGGCTCCCCGGCTCTCCAGTCAGTGGATAGATTTTTCGCAGCTCTGGGTCTTGTATATGATGACCCGGATCGGGTCTCCCTTGCTGAAACTAAGTTACGTAAGATACAGCAGGGAGATCGTCCGGCAGAGGAATTTTCTTCGGAGTTCCGTAGGTGGGCCACGGACACCCAGTGGAATGACCCGGCTCTTAGGAGCCAGTTTTGTCAAGGTTTATCTGACAAATTAAAAGATGTGTTGGCGCAGTATGACCCTCCCACGACACTGGAAGCCGCTATGGCCCTTGCTATTCGTATTGACAGACGTCTTTGGGAGAAGTGCGGGGTAACTTCGCCCCCTGTGATGACTCCACCTTCCTCAAGGGTCCCTTATACGGAGGTTCCCCTGGTCAGTCCAGAGGAGCCTATGCAATTAGGAGGGACATCATTCCGGGGAGGGCGTTGGTGGGGCGCCACAAAACAAGAAGTTGTTTCTTCTGTGGAAAAAAGGGACATTTTATTAGGGGGTGTCCATCCCGTCCTTTGCTGAGTGAGAAGTCGCCGGAAAACTATTGATCCCAGATTGTGTGGTGGACGGCAATCTGGGAGTAAGTATTTCGTCCCTAAGTTCGTCTCAGTTTCTCGTACCGGCGGAGGTGGTGGTGGGTGCGAGAACTGAGAGGATTTCTGTTCTTCTGGATAGTGGGGCCGGGGCTAATCTGGTGGATGCTCGCTTTGCCCGGGTTCAAGGTATGCGATTGAGTGGGTTGGCTAAACCCGTCCCCATATTCTCGATCGACGCCAGACCTCTCGGTCAGGGAAGTTTTGTGCAAGCAGTGCATAACATAGATCTTCAAGTGGGGGCGCTACATAAAGAACTGTTGTCTTGTTATGTGTTGGAGGGTCTTCCCACTCCTATAGTGCTGGGCCTGCCTTGGCTAACTAAGCATAACCCGGTTATTAATTGGCAATCCAGAGAGATAAGCCAATGGAGCGATTTCTGTAATAAAAACTGCATGAATACGGTCATTGGTGCGGTCGCTCCTAGGGCCTTACCTCCATTTCTGGTGGACTTTGAGGATGTATTCTCGGAGAAAGGGTGTCAAGAACTACCTCCTCATCGCGAGTATGACTGTTCTGTTAACTTGCTCCCTGGGGCCAAGTTACCGAAATCTAGGTTGTATAACCTTTCTGGTCCTGAGAGACAGGCCATGAAGGATTATATTTCAGTGTAATGTAAGTAGTACAGTTCATATAGTGTCTTGTGCTTGGGTGCGATGAAAACACAGGAGTCACAGGTTTGATATAGAAGGTCTTGTATTACTTCATACAAGTGGCAATAATAGTCACACAGTTTGCAGATACAAAAGCAGGAGACACAGCAGGCCAGAGTAACTTAAGCTCAGCAATCACTCTCCACAACAGGTTCAGGATCTCTTCTCTGTTACCGTAAGTCCATGCAAACGTGGATTTATCAAAATAGCAAGGTTCCAAAGTCCACGAGTGTTCCAAAGTTCCACAATAGGAAATAACTGGAGTACAAATCCAAGGCTTCCAGGAGTCAGGTCACAGGTTCACTGCAGACTTGATTCTGAAGCACTGATTGCTCAGCTGTGGCTGCTTAAGAAGCAAGAGGAGAGAATCAGGGCGGGAACATGCAAGCTGGAAACTCCATATTGACTGAGGGCAAGATAGTTGCAGCAAGACAGAAAGTAAAATGGCTGACGAACAAACTGAGTTTCAGGAACATGTACACAGAACCTTACATTACTCCCCCCTTAGGGACAACCTCCGGATGACCTCAGACCAGGCTTGTGTGGGTACCTCTGATGAAACTGACGGAGCAAGCGAGGAGCATTAACGTTATTGACTGGTTCCCATGAGTTGTCCTCCACTGGGTAGCCCTGCCATTTAATCAAATATTGTAACTGATTTCTATACAACCTGGAATCTAAAATCCTTTCCACCACAAATTCTTCCTGACCATCGACTAGCACTGGGTCAGGGCAAGGAGAAGAACGTCCAGGAAACGTATTGGGTGTCGCAGCCTTTAGTAGGGATACATGAAAGACAGGGTGGATTCTCATAGTTCTGGGCAGTTGAAGACGACAAGCAACGGCACTTATAATTTTACTGATTTTATAGGGTCCAATGTACTTATGTCCCAACTTAGACGATGGAATCCTTAACTTAAGATTTCTGGTTGACAGCCAGACCAAGTCTCCTACCTTGAAAGCTGGTGCAGGTTTACGAAATTTATCTGCTGCTTTCTTGTACCTTTCCTGAGCCGATTCCAGATTCTCCTTTAGAAGATCCATATTCTTCTGTAAAGACGTGATTCTTTCAGCCACTGCTGGTAAAGGCGTTTCTATGGGAAATCGTGGTAGAATGTTAGGATGATAACCTAGATTAGAGTAAAAAGGAGACTGCTTAGTGGAGGCACTCTGAGAGTTGTTATAAGAGAACTCAGCTAATGGAAGTAGATCCACCCAATCATCCTGTAGGTGGCAGATAAAGCAGCGGAGATACTGCTCCAGGGTTTGATTGGTTCGTTCGGTCTGTCCATTAGTCTGGGGATGAAAAGCAGAAGAAAGGTTTACTTTAATGTCCAATGCTGCACAGAAATTTTGCCAAAACCTAGAAGTGAATTGCACCCCTCGATCCGAAATAACCTCATCCGGTACTCCATGTAAGCGAAACACATCTTTAATCATCAAATCTGATGTCTGTTTTGCAGTGGGTAAGCCGACACAAGGGATAAAATGAGCTGCCTTTGTTAGACGGTCAACCACCACTAGAATGGTGTTCTTCCCTTGAGAGGTTGGTAACTCCACAATGAAGTCCATAGAAATGGATCCCCACGGGCGGGACGGGGTGGGAAGAGGCTGTAACAGACCAGTTGGTGAGGAGCGAGGTGTTTTGCATCTTGCACAGACTTCACATGAAGTGACATAGTTTACAACATCCTTCCTGCAAGTGGGCCACCAAAAGAAACGAGAAAGAAATTCCTGTGTCTTTAGAATTCCTCTATGCCCAGCTATCTTGGAATCGTGAATGAGTTGCAATACTCTCAATCTGACTGTTTCAGGAATATACAGGCGTTGTCCCTGAATCCACACACCATTCTTAAAGACAAGACTTACGTCCCTTGGGGTTGTGCCAAAAAGGAATCCGCATGGTATGCTTCCTTGATGTCCTTAAGTAGGTCTTGATTATGAATCACTCCTAGGAATCTAGAGTCAGGAAGAATAGTCTTAGGAGGAGTAAGTGGACGTGTCTCTGCTGAATAAATCCTAGAGAGTGCATCAGCCTTTCCATTGCGCGATCCTGGTCTATAAGAAATGATAAAATTAAATTGGTTTAAGAAAAGATTCCAGCGAGCCTGGCGAGGAGTCAGGCACTTAGCCGACCTGATAAATTCAAGGTTACGATGGTCTGTCAGGACGACTATTTGCTGTGCAGCTCCCTGAAGAAGGTGTCTCCATTCTTTGAAGGCGGCAATAATGGCCAACAACTCTCTATTGCCCACATCGTAGTTCCTCTCAGCCGAAGACAACTGCTGGGAAAAGAAGGCACAGGGATGCAAGACATTCTTCTCACCTGTTCTCTGAGAGAGTATAGCTCCAACGGCACAGTCTGAAGCATCCACCTCTATTATGAAGGCAAGCTCGGGGTTGGGATGTACTAGGATAGGTGCAGTGGTAAATTTATCTTTTAGACGGGAAAATGCTTCCTGGGCTTGGGGAGTCCAGGAGAACCTAGACTCTTTCCGGGTAAGTTGGGTGATAGGTGACACTACCTCAGAGAAATTCCTAATGAAACGTCTATAGAAGTTGGCAAACCCGATGAAGCGCTGTACCTCCTTCACATTTCTAGGACTTGGCCAATCCTTGATGGCTTGGGTTTTGCTTCCATCCATACTAATTCCTTGTGTAGACAGTACATACCCAGAAATTGAATTTCGGTCCTATGGAATTCACACTTTTCAAGTTTGATGTAAAGATGATTTTGTCTTAGACGTTCCAAGACCATTCTCACATGTCCATGATGTTCCTCTGTGGAGTTAGAAAAAATTAGAATATCATCCAAATAAATCACCACGAATGTATCTAGGAGATCCCTGAAGATGTCATTCACCAAGTGTTGGAAAGTGGCTGGGGCGGTACTCAGACCAAAAGGCATAACTAGATATTCAAAGTGTCCATAGCGTGACCTGAATGCAGTCTTCCATTCATCCCCAGGTCTAATACGGACTAAGTTATAGGCCCCACGAAGATCTAGTTTAGAGAAAATTTTGGCATGTCGCACTCTCTCCAATAACTCAGGGATTAAAGGCAATGGATAACGGTTTCTAATAGTAACCTTATTGAGTTCCCTATAGTCTACGCAGGGTCTCAGAGATCCATCTCTTCTTTACAAAGAAGATGGGTGCACCTGCAGGAGATGAAGAGGGGCGTATGAAGCCCTTGGCTAGATTTTCGTCTATGTAATCCTTTAAAGCCTTTAGCTCGGGCCCCGCCAGGGGGTAGATCTTACCAAAAGGTATCTCTGCTCCAGGCAATAATTCAATTGGACAATCATATGGACGGTGAGGAGGAAGCTGGTCAGCGTTCTTCTTGTCACATAAATCCACATAGTCCTGGTATACAGCTGGTAGTTCAGGGACTGACATGGTTCCTTTAGGAACAGAGCAAGCTGAAACTTTTGGACTCATCTCTTTCTCTGGAAAGTGTAATTCCTTGGTCTCCCAGTTAATGGTAGGATTCTGAGCCTGCAGCCATGGTAGCCCTAGAATAATGGGAAAGTGGGGAGAAGAGATAAGCATAAAGGACAGTTTCTCTTGATGATCTTTACCCATAAGAACCCTCAAAGGCTCTGCTTCCTGATCCACTGGTCCAGAGGTCAGCAGGGAGCCATCCACAGTTTCCATCTGTACTGGAGTAGCCTTCTTCACTGAACGTATCCCCTGTTTCAGAGCAAAGGAGACATCCATAAAATTTCCACTTGCCCCTGAGTCGATCATAGCAGAGCTAGACACCCAAGCTGAGTCAACCCAGAGTTTGATGGAAAGAAAGCAATGAGAATTGTTTTTCTTACAACTCAGCTGGGACACCGCTGAGGAAACTTGAAAAATTGCAGCGTTTACACAGTCAACATCCTCAGAGGTAACGGAGTTTAAGTCCGAGAAATCAAGATCTGTTGCTGCAGATCTCTCTGGAGCCTGAGGCTCGGACCTGACAGATCCCCTCTCGCAACACTCACAGTGAATGAGTGCTGCAGTAGTCTTACGAGAACGGCTGGGGCAGTTTATAATGAAGTGCCCTGACTTACCACAATAGAAACATAGATTCTCCTTAAAACGATGTTCCTTGCGTGCATCACTAACCCGTCGTTGTAAAGAGTCTACCTGCATGGGTCAGTTCAGGTTCCCGTGTAATCCTACTCAAAGGTTCCTTAGCTGGAGAGGAAGGTAGGAAAAGGTTAGTGCGATTGCTTTCGAACCATCTCTCTTGCCTGCGTTCAGTCAGACGAGTATCAATACGGATGCAGTAGTTAATAAAGTCACCTAACGCAGTGGGAGGGTCGGCACGAGCAAGTTCATCCTTAATCAGTGGAGATAACCCCTTTCGAAAAATAGATTTTTTGGCGGAACTTTCCCAGGTGGTATCAAGGGCCCATCTCCTGAAATCCAAGGCATATTCAGCTACCGAGTGCTTACCTTGGCGCAAAGCTAACATGGCTGCTTCAGCTGTTGCACCTCGATTGGGGTCATCAAACACCTGCCCCATGGCTGAAATGAAAGCATCAAGATGATCCAAACATTCATCCTCAGTCTCAATCAGAGGGTTTGCCCACATCAAAGCCTTGTTGGTAAGCAACATAATTATAGTAAGCACCTTAGATCGTTCAGTGGGAAATTGTGAAGCATGTGCAGAAAAAAAAAGATTGCATTGATTAATAAATCCCCTGAATTTCTCACGTTCACCGCCAAAACGAAAAGGGGGCAACTTGGGAATCCCAGAACTCGGGGCTACGGCAGGAGCCTGGTGTAATGTAAGGAGTACAGTTCATATAGTGTCTTGTGCTTGGGTGCGATGAAAACACAGGAGTCACAGGTTTGATATAGAAGGTCTTGTATTACTTCATACAAGTGGCAATAATAGTCACACAGTTTGCAGATACAAAAGCAGGAGACACAGCAGGCCAGAGTAACTTAAGCTCAGCAATCACTCTCACAACAGGTTCAGGATCTCTTCTCTGTTACCATAAGTCCATGCAAACGTGGATTTATCAAATAGCAAGGTTCCAAAGTCCACGAGTGTTCCAAAGTTCCACAATAGGAAATAACTGGAGTACAAGGTCCAAGGCTTCCAGGAGTCAGGTCACAGGTTCACTGCAGGCTTGATTCTGAAGCACTGATTGCTCAGCTGTGGCTGCTTAAGAAGCAAGAGGGAGAGAATCAGGGCGGGAACATGCAAGCTGGAAACTCCATATTGACTGAGGGCAAGACAGCTGCAGCAAGACAGAAAGTAAAATGGCTGACGGAAAAACTGAGTTTCAGGAACATGTACACAGAACTTTACATTACTCCCCCCTTAGGGACAACCTCCGGATGACCTCAGACCAGGCTTGTGTGGGTACCTCTGATGAAACTGACGGAGCAAGCGAGGAGCATTAACGTTATTGACTGGTTCCCATGAATTGTCCTCCACTGGGTAGCCCTGCCATTTAATCAAATATTGTAACTGATTTCTATACAACCTGGAATCTAGAATCTTTTCCACCACAAATTCTTCCTGACCATCGACTAGCACTGGGTCAGGGCAAGGAGAAGAACGTCCAGGAAACGTATTGGGTGTCGCAGCCTTTAGTAGAGATACATGAAAGACAGGGTGGATTCTCATAGTTCTGGGCAGTTGAAGACGACAAGCGACAGCACTTATAATTTTACTGATTTTATAAGGTCCAATGTATTTATGTCCCAACTTAGATGATGGAATTCTTAACTTAAGATTTCTGGTTGACAGCCAGACCAGGTCTCCTACCTTGAAAGCTGGTGCAGGTTTACGAAATTTATCTGCGGCTTTCTTGTACCTTTCCTGAGCCAATTCCAGATTTCCCTTTAGAAGATCCATATTCTTTTGTAAAGACGTGATTCTTTCAGCCACTGCTGGCAAAGGCGTTTCTATGGGAAATCGAGGAAGAATATTAGGATGATAACCTAAATTGGAGTAAAAAGGAGACTGCTTAGTGGAGGCGTTCTGAGAGTTGTTATAAGAGAACTCAGCCAGTGGAAGTAGATCCACCCAATCATCCTGTAGGTGGCAGATAAAGCAGCGAAGATACTGCTCCAGGGTTTGATTGGTTCGTTCCGTCTGTCCATTAGTCTGAGGATGAAAAGCAGAAGAAAGGTTCACTTTAATGTCCAATGCTGCACAGAAATTTTGCCAAAACCTTGAAGTGAATTGCACCCCTCGATCCGAAATAACCTCATCTGGTACTCCATGTAAACGAAACACATTTTTAATCATCAAATCTGATGTCTGTCTTGCAGTAGGTAAGCCGGCACAAGGGATAAAATGAGCTGCTTTTGTTAAACGATC
>JARQOD010000757.1:0-125691 GCA_033576555.1 Oophaga sylvatica | reverse complement strand
CCTCAATCAAAAACCAGATAGATAAAATTTGGTGGAGTGCTTGGACCAGCAACACTTGAACCTTGTTCCATATTCAAGCTTCGGAAATCAAGCAAACATAAGTAAAAAAAATTTCCTCCCATTGATTGTATTGCATCGTCCCATGTTTTACTTCAAAGATGATACAGTGTGGATAATTGCAAATGTGTCTTTCACATTTTCATGTGCAGAATATCAGGAAAAGAGAAATGATTCGCCAAATTTTGTTTTTTTTCTGTAAAACAGAAAAATTAGTTAAAATTTTGTATTATGGTCATTTGTTGACTAAGTATTTCACATGTCAAGTTAAAGTAAAGTTTTAAAATAACTACTTTATAGGATTGTCTTATTGATACCAAAGTTAATTAAAAAAATATTTAAACCTTAATTATATTGTAAATTTTTTAAAAAAATATATATATCTAAATTTGGTTATTAATATTTAATATAACCCATTGATTCCAGGTGCTGTACATGAGAAGGGGATTACATACAAATTACGAGATAATACTTACAGTAAACAATGACAGACTGATAGAGAAGAAGAGGAACCCAGCCCTTTCGGCTGACATTCTACAGATGGTGGGGAAGGAGACCAGAGTGGTGGGTTGCTGCAGCCACCAGTGATTTGAGGCGGTAAAATCCATAGTGATGAGAGGCGCGGGGATCATTGCAGGCTGTAGGCTTTCCTGAAGCTATGATTTTCAGTTCCGACTGAAGATCCGAGTGTGTTGATAGACGGACATTTTAGTGCAAAAATTCCAGAGATGGGAGCTATCGGAGAAGTCTTGGAGGCGGTTGGGTGAGGAGCGAATAAGTGTGGAGGAGAGAAGGAGGTCTTGGGAGGATCGAGATTATGTGAGGGAAGATATCGCGAGATTAGTTCAGAGACATATGGGGGAGACATGTTATATATATTATGTATATATATATATATATATAACATATATATATATAGAAAGCATTCATGTTCACATTTGCTTGTGTATTCCAGCTTTCTTAGGCTATAGTAACACGCTTTTTCAAATTTTTGTGAACAGACAAAGCTAGTAATGTAAAAAACAAGATTTAATGAAAATAGAAGCAGTTGTAGATAGTAACTTACAGCTGACATTCTTTCTGATGGAGTTATTCGCTTTTCCATCTATCCCAGACCGACATGATGTCTTCCAGTCACAACTCATCTGCAGAGATTACAACAAAGACACATTTGACTCCTTACCTTTCAGGCCCCGTCCCCATCTATTCCCAAACTGCACAAATGTCTCATCCTTCTGATGCCACAATACTGAGCCTTTGCTGCTGTATGTGGCCTCATTACTGCACCTACTGTGTGGCACAAAAAACAGTGCTCCGCTTACTGCCCCACATAATAATATGCACCACTGTATCCTGTTAAATAGTAATTATTGGTTATGTATTTATACTTTATACACTCAATTCTGTACCGAGCACATTGACTTTAACTGACATTACATATGCTATTTCTGTATGGTAAAATGTCAACCCATATATAGAGACCACATGCTCTGAAGGACGTATATATATAACATGGCTACACGAAGGGAGGGGGCTCTCTACTTCACTCTCTTCAAGACACTCCAGGGACGTTTTACTCTGACACAACGTTGAATGAACAGCTGTTATGTAAGTTATGTAACCACGTGTTGCTTCCAAAGATGCTCCTGACAGAGACAGATGTTTTTTACTATTCAGGATCCAAGGAAAGAAGTGTACAAACTTTCTATGGACATCTCTTTGTAACTATCTCACCCATTTTATGTTTTGCTGCACTGATGTTTTTTGGTGGACAGTCCAATAAACCACTACATTTTTTTTATAAAAAACATTGTGACATTTTTTTTTAGAGTATCGCATTTGGTAACAAGTCCTGAAAAATATACTAAACTAAGTATTTTTAACATCCCCCACATAATAATGGTGATTACTGCCAGTTACAACGTAAAATCCCTCCCGTGTGCTCTCTAGATGGTAAAATTGACCCATAGAATATACAGTTAGTCCATAAATATTTGGACAGAGACAACATTTATCAAATTTTGGTTCTAGACATTACCACAATGAATTTTAAACAAAACAATTCAAATGCAGTTGAAGTTCAGACTTTCAGCTTTCATTTGAGGTATCCACATTAAAATTGAATGAAGGGTTTAGGAGTTTCAGCTCCTTAACATGTGCCACCCTGTTTTTAAAGGGACCAAAAGTAATTGGACAATTGACTCCAAGACTATTTCATGGAAAGGTGTGGGCAATCCCTTATTATGTCATTCTCAATTAAGTAGATAAAAGGGCTGGAGTTGATTTGAGGTGTGGTGTTTGTATTTGGAAGGTTTTGCTGTGAAGGAAACGTGCGGTCAAAGGAGCTCTCCATGCAGGTGAAACAAGCCATCCTTAAGCTGCAAAAACAGAAAAAAAAACCATCCGAGAAATTGCTACAACATTAGGAGTGGCAAAATTTACAGTTTGGTACATCCTGAGAAAGAAAGAAAGCACTAGTGAACTCATCAATGCAAAAAGACCTGGGAGCCCACAGAAGACAACAGTGGTGGATGATCGCAGAATACTCTCCATGGTGAAGAGAAACCCCTTCACAACAGCCAACCAAGTGAAAAACACTCTCCAGGAGGTAGGCGTATCAATATCCAAATCTACCATAAAGAGAAGACTGCATGAAAGTAAATACAAGGGTTCACTGCACGGTGCAAGCCACTCATAAGCATCAAGAATAAAAAGGCTAGGCTGGACTTTGCTAAAAAACATCTAAAAAAGCCAGCACAGTTTCTGGAAGAACATTCTTTGGACAGATTAAACCAAGATCAACCTCTACCAGGATGATGGAAAGAGAAAAGTATGGCGAAGGTGTGGTACAGCTCATGATCCAAAGCATACCACATCATCTGTAAAACACGGTGGAGGCAGTGTGATGGCTTGGGCATGCATGGCTGCCAGTGGCACTGGGTCACTAGTGTTTATTGATGATGTGACACAGGACAGAAGCAGCTGAATGAATTCTGAGGTATTCAGAGCCATACTGTTGTAAGGTTCTTTGTACATGTTCTTGAAACTGAGTTTTTCCGTCGGCCATTTTGCTTTCTGTCTTGCTGCAGCTATCTTGCCCTCAGTCAAAATGGAGTTTTCAGCTTTCATGTTCCCGCCCTGATTCTCTCCCTCTTGCTTCTTAAGCAGCCACAGCTGAGCAATCAGTGCTTCTGAATCTAGCCTGCAGTGAACCTGTGACTTGACTCCTGAAAGCCTTGGACTTTGTACTCCAGCTATTTCTACTGAGAACTCTGGAACTCTTGTGTGGACTCTGGAACCCTGCTCTTTGAAAGATCCACGTTTGCATGGACTTACGATAACAGAGAAGAAGATCCTGAACCTGTTGTGGAGAGTGATTGCTGAGCTTAAGTTACTCTGGCCTGCTGTGTCTCCTGCTTCTGTATCTGCAAACTGTGTGACTATTTTTTGCCAACTTGTATGAAGCAATACAAGACCTTCTATATAAAACCTGTGTCTCATGTATTTCATCGCACCCAAGCACAAGACGCTATATGAACTGTACTACATACATTACAAGATTCAGAAGCCAAACGTTAGTGTCTGCTGGGTCTGGGAAGGCTGTGTCTGCTGTAACTGTGGATATCAGACGTCCGGTTGTACTTTCTGTGATGACAGTGGTTGTGACTTCTCACAACCATTCCAGGTGAGCAATTCCCTTAAGTTTTTTTTTCTGCAGTGTTACCACAGGTAAACACTATTGTTTTTTTTTTTCTTCTCCTCTCCTTCCAGTACTCCTGTCTTAAAAGATCTGGAAAATGGAGGCCCGCATAAAGGAACTTTGTGGAGTGACTGATAATATCCTTGCAGATTTGCAGAATATAAAAACCCGTTTTACTAACCTACAGGACCTCACTAATCACAATTTGCAAGTGTTTGGACAGACTGCCCAGGATTTGCGAGCCAGGATTGAGGTTCTAGAGGAGCGAGTCCAGGCTCCTGCCGTAGCCCCGAGTTCTGGGATTCCCAAGTTGCCCCCTTTTCGTTTTGGCGGTGAACGCGAGAAATTCAGGGGATTTATTAATCAATGCAATCTTTTTTTTCTGCACATGCTTCACAATTTCCCACTGAACGATCTAAAGTGCTTACTATAATTATGTTGCTTACCAACAAGGCTTTGATGTGGGCAAACCCTCTGATTGAGACTGAGGATGAATGTTTGGATCATCTTGATGCTTTCATTTCAGCCATGGGACAGGTGTTTGATGACCCCAATCGAGGTGCAACAGCTGAAGCAGCCATGTTAGCTTTGCGCCAAGGTAAGCACTCGGTAGCTGAATATGCCTTGGATTTCAGGAGATGGGCCCTTGATACCACCTGGGACAGTTCCGCCAAAAAATCTATTTTTCGAAAGGGGTTATCTCCACTGATTAAGGATGAACTTGCTCGTGCCGACCCTCCCACTGCGTTAGGTGACTTTATTAACTACTGCATCCGTATTGATACTCGTCTGACTGAACGCAGGCAAGAGAGATGGTTCGAAAGCAATCGCACTAACCTTTTCCTACCTTCCTCTCCAGCTAAGGAACCTTTGAGTAGGATCACACGGGAACCTGAACCTGAACCCATGCAGGTAGATTCTTTACAACGACGGTTAGTGATGCACGCAAGGAACATCGTTTTAAGGAGAATCTATGTTTCTATTGTGGTAAGTCAGGGCACTTCATTATAAACTGCCCCAGCCGTTCTCGTAAGACTACTGCAGCACTCATTCACTGTGAGTGTTGCGAGAGAGATCTGTCAGGTCCGAGCCTCAGGCTCCAGAGAGATCTGCAGCAACAGATCTTGATTTCTCGGACTTAAACTCCGTTACTTCTGAGGACGATGACTGTGTAAACGCTGCAATTTTTCAAGTTTCCTCAGCGGTGTCCCAGCTGAGTTGTAGGAAAAACAATTCTCATTGCTTCCTTTCCATCAAACTCTGGGTTGACTCAGTCTGGGTGTCTAGCTCTGCTATGATCGACTCAGGGGCAAGTGGGAATTTTATGGATGTCTCCTTTGCTCTGAAACAGGGGATACGTTCAGTGAAGAAGGCTACTCCAGTACAGATGGAAACTGTGGACGGTTCCCTGCTGACCTCTGGACCAGTGGATCAGGAAACGGAGCCTTTGAAGGTCCTTATGGGTAAAGATCATCAAGAGAAACTGTCCTTTATGCTTATCTCTTCTCCCCACTTTCCCATTATTCTAGGGCTACCATGGCTGCAGGCTCAGAACCCTACCATTAACTGGGAGACCAAGGAATTACACTTTCCAGAGAAACAGATGACTCCAGAAGTTTCAGCGTGCTCTGTTCCTAAAAGAACCATGTCAGTCCCTGAACTACCAGCTGTATACCAGGACTATGTGGATTATGTGACAAGAAGAACGCGGACCAGCTTCCCCCTCACCGTCCATATGATTGTCCAATTGAATTATTGCCTGGAGCAGAGATCCCTTTTGGTAAGATCTACCCCCTGGCGGGGCCTGAGCTAAAGGCTTTAAAGGATTACATAGACGAAATCTAGCCAAGGCTTCATACGCCCCTCTTCATCTCCTGCAGTGCACCCATCTTCTTTGTGAAGAAGAAAGATGGATCTCTGAGACCCTGCGTAGACTATAGGGAACTCAATAAGGTTACTATTAGAAACCGTTATCCATTGCCTTTAATCCCTGAGTTATTGGAGAGAGTGCGGCATGCCAAAATTTTCTCTAAATTGGATCTCCGTGGGGCCTATAACTTGGTCCGTATTAGACCTGGGGATGAGTGGAAGACTGCATTCAGGTCACGCTATGGACACTTTGAATATTTAGTTATGCCTTTTGGTCTGAGTACCCGCCCAGCCACTTTCCAACACTTGGTGAATGACATCTTCAGGGATCTCCTAGATACATTCGTGGTGATTTATTTGGATGATATTCTAATTTTTTCTAACGCCACAGAGGAACATCATGGACATGTGAGAATGGTCTTGGAACGTCTAAGACAAAACCATCTTTACATCAAACTTGAAAAGTGTGAATTCCATAGGACCGAAATTCAATTTCTGGGTATGTACTGTCTACACAAGGAATTAGTATGGATGGAAGCAAGACCCAAGCCATCAAGGATTGGCCAAGTCCTAGAAATGTGAAGGAGGTGCAGCGCTTCATCGGGTTTGCCAACTTCTATAGACGTTTCATTAGGAATTTCTCTGAGGTAGTGTCACCTATCACCCAACTTACCCGAAAGAGTCTAGGTTCTCCTGGACTCCCCAAGCCCAGAAGCATTTTCCCGTCTGAAAGATAAATTTACCACCGCACCTATCTTGGTACAATCCCAACCCCGAACTTGCCTTCATAATAGAGGTGGATGCTTCAGACTGTGCCGTTGGAGCTATACTCTCTCAGAGAAACAGGTGAGAAGAATGTCTTGCATCCCTGTGCCTTCTTTTCCCAGCAGTTGTCTTCGCTGAGAGGAACTACGATGTGGGCAATAGAGAGTTGTTGGCCATTATTGCCGCCTTCAAAGAATGGAGACACCTTCTTCAGGGAGCTGCACAGCAAATAGTCGTCCTAACAGACCATCGTAATCTTGAATTTATCAGGTCGCTAAATGCCTGACTCCTCGCCAGGCTCGCTGGAATCTTTTCTTAAACCAATTTAATTTTGTCATTTCTTATAGACCAGGATCACGCAATGGAAAGGCTGATGCACTCTCTAGGATTCATTCAGCAGAGACCCGTCCACTTGCTCCTCCTAAGACTATTCTTCCTGACTCTAGATTCTTGGGAGTGATTCATAATCAAGACCTACTTAAGGACATCAAGGAAGCATACCATGCGGATTCCTTGTTGGCACAACCCCAAGGGACGTAAGTCTTGTCTTTAAGAATGGTGTGTGGATTCTGGGACAACGTCTGTATATTCCTGAAACAGTCAGATTGAGAGTATTGCAACTCATTCACGATTCCAAGATAGCGGGCATAGAGGAATTCTAAAGACACAGGAATTTCTTTCTCGTTTCTTTTGGTGGCCCACTTGCAGGAAGGATGTTTTAAACTATGTCACTTCATGTGAAGTCTGTGCAAGATGCAAAACACCTCGCTCCTCACCAACTGGTCTGTTGCAACCCCTTCCCACCCCATCCCGCCCGTGGGGATCCATTTCTATGGACTTCATTGTGGAGTTACCAACCCTCAAGGGAAGAACACCATTCTAGTGGTGGTTGACCGTCTAACAAAGGCAGCTCATTTTATCCCTTGTGTCGGCTTACCCACTGCAAAACAGACATCCGATTTGATGATTAAAGATGTGTTTCGCTTACATGGAGTACCGGATGAGGTTATTTCGGATCGAGGGGTGCAATTCACTTCTAGGTTTGGCAAAATTTCTGTGCAGCATTGGACATTAAAGTAAACCTTTCTTCTGCTTTTCATCCTCAGACTAATGGACAGACCGAACGAACCAATCAAACCCTGGAGCAGTATCTCCGCTGCTTTATCTGCCACCTACAGGATGATTGGGTGGATCTACTTCCATTAGCTGAGTTCTCTTATAACAACTCTCAGAGCGCCTCCACTAAGCAGTCTCCTTTTTACTCCAATCTAGGTTATCATCCTAACATTCTACCACGATTTCCCATAGAAACGCCTTTACCAGCAGTGGCTGAAAGAATCACGTCTTTACAGAAGAATATGGATCTTCTAAAGGAGAATCTGGAATCGGCTCAGGAAAGGTACAAGAAAGCAGCAGATAAATTTCGTAAACCTGCACCAGCTTTCAAGGTAGGAGACCTGTCTGGCTGTCAACCAGAAATCTTAAGTTAAGGATTCCATCGTCTAAGTTGGGACATAAGTACATTGGACCCTATAAAATCAGTAAAATTATAAGTGCTGTTGCTTGTCGTCTTCAACTGCCCAGAACTATGAGAATCCACCCTGTCTTTCATGTATCCCTACTAAAGGCTGCAACACCCAATACGTTTCCTGGACGTTCTTCTCCTTGCCCTGACCCAGTGCTAGTCGATGGTCAGGAAGAATTTGTGGTAGAAAGGATTCTAGATTCCAGGTTATACAGAAATCAGTTACAATATTTGATTAAATGGCAGGGCTACCCAGTGGAGGACAACTCATGGGAACCAGTCAATAACGTTAATGCTCCTCGTTTTCTTTGCCAGTTTCATCAGAGGTACCCAGACAAGCCTGGTCTGAGGCCATCCGGAGGTTGTCCCTAAGGGGGAGTAATGTAAGGTTCTTTGTACATGTTCTTGAAACTGAGTTTTTTCCGTCGGCCATTTTGCTTTCTGTCTTGCTGCAGCTATCTTGCCCTCAGTCAAAATGGAGTTTTCAGCTTTCATGTTCCCGCCCTGATTCTCTCCCTCTTGCTTCTTAAGCAGCCACAGCTGAGCAATCAGTGCTTCTGATCTAGCCTGCAGTGAACCTGTGACTTGACTCCTGAAAGCCTTGGACTTTGTACTCCAGCTATTTCTACTGAGGAACTCTGGAACTCTTGTGTGGACTCTGGAACCCTGCTCTTTGAAAGATCCACGTTTGCATGGACTTACGGTAACAGAGAAGAAGATCCTGAACCTGTTGTGGAGAGTGATTGCTGAGCTTAAGTTACTCTGGCCTGCTGTGTCTCCTGCTTCTGTATCTGCAAACTGTGTGACTATTTTTTGCCAACTTGTATGAAGCAATACAAGACCTTCTATATAAAACCTGTGTCTCATGTATTTCATCGCACCCAAGCACAAGACGCTATATGAACTGTACTACATACATTACAACTGTGTGCTCAGATCCAGCCAAATGCAGCCAAACTGATTGGTCGTCGTTTCATTCTACAGATGGACAATGACCCAAAACATAAAGCCAAAGCAACCCAGAGTTTATTACAGCAAAGAAGTGGAATATTCTTGAATGGCTAAGTCAGTCATCTGATCTCAACCCAATTGAGCATGCATTTCACTTGTTAAAGACTAAACTTCAGACAGAAAGGCCCACAAACCAACAGCAACTGAAAACCACCACAGTGAAGGCCTGGCAGAGCATCAAAAAGGAGGAAACACAGTGTCTGGTGATGTCCATGAATTCAAGACTTCAGGCAGTCATTGCCAACAAAAGGTTTTCAACCAAATACAAGAAATGAACATTTTATTTACAATTATTTAATCTGTCCAATTACTTTTGGCCCCTTTAAAAACAGGGTGGCACATGTTAAGGAGCTGAAACTCCTAAACCCTTCATCCAATTTTAATGTGGATACCCTCAAATGAAAACTGAAAGTCTGAACTTCAACTGCATTTGAATTGTTTTGTTTAAAATTCATTGTGGTAATGTCTAGAACCAAAATTAGATAAATGTTGTCTCTGTCCAAATATTTATGGACCTAACTGTATTAATGCCCTGTGCAAATGCCCTAGAAAAGAGTGCCCACATTTTGCCCTCTAGAAAATAAAGTATTTTCAGTCACAATACCCTGAGTGACTATATAAAAGTAATGCTTCTTAAGTACCCACTTAAAAGTGTTCAACTTTACTTTTTACTTTTATTTTACTACTAGCTGTTTCCAGCCAGCTAACGCTCGGCACACTCATTGCTATCTAGTTAACGTTGCTGGTGATTAAACTAAAGTAAATAATGACAACATTCAATAGCGCTTACGAAAGGTGGTAAATGAAATTAAAATGAAGTTAATAACAATAATAATCATCAAAAATCTGAATAATACTAATGATTAGTGTTGAGCATTCCGATACCGCAAGTATCTGGTATCGGCCGATAGTCGCGTATCGGAATTCCGATACTGAGTTCCGATACTTTTGCTATATCGTATACCGGAATCGGAAGTTCCCATAATTCTTTGAGAGGCAGTGTGATTTTATTCAGCCAATGAGGAATCATAAGAAGTGTGGGCACATCCTGTAATGCTGCGGTCATGTTAACTAATGGCATGGCTGTGATTGGCTGCTGAAATGATGTCAGAATGCAGTATAAAAGGCGCCGCCGCCATTTTGGCTTCACTCTGCTGTGAATTCAGTTAGGGACAGAACGCTGCTCTTCTGACTCTGAGGGACAGTTAAGAGTGCGTTTTTGTGAATTGTTCTGTAGGCAGGCTATTTGACAAACCGCTGTGTGAAGCTTCCTTTTT
This sequence comes from Oophaga sylvatica, assembly GCA_033576555.1. Lineage (NCBI taxonomy): Eukaryota > Metazoa > Chordata > Amphibia > Anura > Dendrobatidae > Oophaga > Oophaga sylvatica. The sequence continues at coordinate 115,487 of JARQOD010000757.1, read as the reverse complement.
TCCTTGCAGTGCTGTTTTCACAGCTCTCTGCAAGGTCTGTGTGTGAGTGCAGGTGACGCTGCAGTTTGGTCTGCATCCACCTCTGTTTGTAGTCAGCTGCATGTGTCACTTCCTCATCCTTTTATTTTTTTGTAATTGGTGCTGCTCCATTCAATTTCAATTAACTCTCATCTATTAGTGTGACGCGCTTCCATCCGTATCCAATACATTGGTTGCAAACACTAATAGAAGTACAGAGCGGAGCCTTTCAGAGCTAGTGAACAGTTGTGTGCAGTGTTCACGCTGTCTGGGAGTCTCTTTGTGAGTGCAGATCACGCTCAAGTTAGTTCTTTAACCACTGCTGTTTGGAGTCTGCTGAGCATGTGTCACTGCCTCATCCTTTTATTTTTTTTTTTAATTGGTGCTGCTCCACTCAATTTCAATTAACTCTAATCTATTAGTGTGACGCGCTTCCATCCATATCCAATACATTGGTTGCAAACACTAATAGAAGTACAGAGCGGAGCCTTTCAGAGCTAGTGAACAGTTGTGTGCAGTGTTCACGTCTGTCTGGAGGTCTCTTTGTGAGTGCAGATCACGCTCAAGTTAGTTCTTCAACCACTGCTGGTTGGAGTCTGCTAAGCGTGTGTCACTGCCTCATCCTTTTTTTTTTTTTTGGAATTGGTGCTGCTCCATTCAATTTCAATTAACTCTAATCTATTAGTGTGACGCGCTTCCATCCGTATCCAATACATTGGTTTTCAAACACTATAGAAGTACATAAAGGAGCCTTTCAGAGCTAGTGAACATTGTGTGCAGTGTTCACGGCTGTCTGGGAGGGTCTCTTGTGAGTGCAGATCACGCTCAAGTTAGTTCTTCAACCACTGCTGGTTGGAGTCTGCTGAGCGTGTGTCACTGCCTCATCCTTTAAATTTTTGGCTAATTGGTGCTGCTCCATTCTATTTCAAGAAACTCTAATCTATTAGTGTGACGCGCTTCCATCCGTATCCAATACCTTGGTTGCAAACACTATAGAACCCATATGTCAAAGTCAAGGCCCGCGGGCCACATCCGGCCCCCGAATTGATTATCTATGGCCCCCTGGCAGCGGGCCCTGAGCAGGCGGGGGGGCCCTGAGCAGGCGAGGGGGCCCACTCGCAGTCTGGTACCCCCGCGCCCGTTAGCGGAGGAGAGCGGTGTCAGCGCCGCCACTGGGCCCCCCCCAGCCTGCTCAGGGCCCCGGCAGCAGCTGGCAACAATACTTACCTCTCCCGTGCCTCCGCTGCCGCAGCTCCGGGCTCCAGGGGCGCCGGCGCTTCCTCTCACAGCCGGCCGCTGAATGACGTCATCATTCAGCGGCCGGCTGTGGCACAGAGCGCGGGACGCTGAACAGGTAAGACGTCTCTGTGTGTGTGTCTCTGTGTGTGTATGTAGTGCGGTGCTTTGTGTGTGTATGTATGTGTGTGTGTGTGTATGTATGTATGTATGTATGTATGTGAGAGAGTGCTTGTGTGCTGTCTGTGTGATGATGGCAGGCATTGCTGATAATGGGGAGGCATTGATGATGGGGAGAAGATGATGATGGGCAGGCATTGCTGATAATGGGAGTCATTGATGATGATGGGGAAAGATGATGATAATGGGAGGCATTGATGATGGGGAGAAGATGATGATGGCAACATTGATGATGATGGGGAGGCATTGATGATGATGATGGGGAGAAGATGATAATGGGCAGGCATTGATGATAATGGGGAGGCATTGATGATGATGATGATGGGGAGAATATGATGATAATGGGCAGGTATTGATGATAATGGCAGGCATTGATGATGGGGAGTAGATGATGATGGGCAGGCATTGCTGATAATGGGGAGGCATTGATGATGATGGGGAGAAGATGATGATAATGGCAGGCATTGATGATAATGGGCAGGCATTGATGATGATGGGGAGGAGATGATGATGATGGGCAGACATTGATGATGATGGGGAGAGATGATGATGGGCAGGCATTGCTGATAATGGGGAGCATTGATGATGATGGGAGAGATGATGATAATGGGCAGGCATTGATGATGATGGGCAGGCGTTGATGATGATGGGGAGGAGATGATGATGATGGGCAGGCATTGATGATAATGGGGAGGCCATGATGATGATGGGGAGGCAATGATGATGATAAGGGGAGTCTTTCCACAGCGCCCTTTCCTGAGCTGTAACAGTGCAGAACGCAGTACAGCGCAGAGGAGAGCTCCATATTTTGTATGGAGCATTATATGGGGACCAGTATCCTGTATGGAGCATTATATGGGACCAGTATCCTGTATGGAGCATTATATTGGTCCAGTATTCTGTATGGAGCATTATATTGGGTCCAGTATTCTGTATGGAGCATTATATGGGGGATGGGGGGACATCCTGCATGGGGTATTATATGGGTGATGAGGGGGAGACTGTGGTGCCCATAATATTGTATGAGGACTGTACTGTCCAGTCTGTTCTGTGCGCTGTGAGGATTTGGCAGTTTCTGAGCTATTGTACAATTTACAATAGATATCAGTCATGTAATGGAAGAAGTGAAGTATTTGGCGCTGTACTGTACCCATATTTCTCTGCTGTATCTGTGCATCATGAATCGGGGTCTGTGTTAAAGGGGCCCACTGAGGCTCTTTCGCCCGGGGCCCATAAAAACCTGGAGCCGGCCCTGGCACCAACACTACATTTCCCACAATGCACCGGTAACAGGGCGTCAGTCCGGCCCTCGGCTTGTAGCAAATTTTTTTTTTTTGGCCCTCGGTGTGTTTGACTTTGACATCCCTGCTATAGAAGTACATAAAGGAGACTTTTTGGCTGGTTTGCGGCCTGCAGGAACACACAGATTAGTATTACCCTAATTTTTGTAGCCTTAGCTATTGCATTCTAGTTTCGTGCATTGTAATAGCTACAAAATTTTTGTGAGTGATACTATCGATTGTACATCGTTTTTGTCTCAATCACAACCTTTGTTTTTTTGGGGGAAAAACAGGGAAAAGTTAATAAAGTTCAGCAAACAACACTTGACACTTGCTAGGCCACATTAGCTGATATTAAAGTGTAGTCCACACTTAATAAACTTAGTGTTTCTTATACCTGTTAGCAGCTGTTCAGGAATAAGCACACTAAGGCCTTAGTATTTTTCTGCCTATCTTTATCAATCTACCCAAAATGAAGAAGGCAGGGAGTAAGGCATGTGGTTGTGGGCGTGAAGTTTCAGCAGGGAGAGGACGTGGGATTCTGTGCTGCTGCGGGCCCCAGTGACACAGCATCCACCAGTTTTCCCCCGTGAGCGGTCCCTTTATGCGCAGTTTTTGTAGGAACTCGGCGTACCCCTCTGCTGCGGGAAGAACAAATTGAAGCCGTTGTCGGTTGGATGGCAGCCAATGCATCGACTTCAATTGCTTCCACCTCCTCTCAGGACCAGAGCACTGTTGAGCAACCATCTGTCTCTTCACCGCCTGCCAAATTGCCCAGGCAGTCAGAGAGCTCTCTACAGGTGCCAGCTCAGTCTCTACTTCTGTTCTCTGAATCTGTTGGCTTGGAAAGAGGGCCAGCCAAGCAGCATTCTAGAATGTGAAAAAGAGGGAGTATGCAGTGATGCGCAACTGCTTTGTCTCTCTGAATCTGAAGAGGCGGGTGAGCCAGTGCCGATGGTCAGCACACCGCAGAACGCACTGATGATGATGAGACTCAGGTGCCAGTTTCTGTTGCGCATGTGCTGGCCAGACGACCCAACAGCAGCAGGTGTTTGGAAGAGGGTAGTGGAGATGATGAGGTCCTTGACCCATCATGGCGTGAGGAACAGGAAGGTGGTGGGAGCAGCTCTGAGGAAGAGAATCCCCCAATGGTCCAAACAGGAGGGAGAGGTAGGCTGCAGACTCGGTTGCCAGTAGCCTTCACTTTGGCACCCGTTCGGAGCAGTTCTCTTCCAAAAGCCAAAACGGGCGCTCCCAGGACTTGCAGTGCGTGGTCCTTTTTGACACAGTTGCATATGACATTTGCTATGTCAAATGCAAGCTGTGTCATCAAAAAGTCAAAAGAGGTAAAAGTGCCAGTAACCTCAATACCACTAATATGTGGAAACATGTGCGGACCAAGCATGTGGTGGAGTTACAAAGACACACTGGAGACTTAGGCCAACCTACAGCAGCACCTACATCTTCAGCTCGTGTTGGAGCCTCTTCCTCCAGCTCACACACAGCTGTTTCGGCTTCCTCACAGGATCGCCATGGAAGAACATCTGTCACTGGTGTACAGAGACCCAGTGTAATTCCACTCACAGCACCAAGTTCCCTATCATCCTCACACTCCCAGGCCACTGTACAGCCATTGGTAGCACAGGCATGGGAGAAAAGGCGGCCCTACTCGGCAAACCATCCACGACCATGGGCTCTGAATTGCTGGCATTGCAAAACTCCTGTCCCTTAAAATGCTGTCATTCAGGCTGGTGGAGACTCACTTAATGGCATTGGCAGTCCCACAATACGTGCCCAGCCGCTTTTATTTCAGCAGGCAAGCCGTCCCTGCCCTGCAAAAGCATGTGGAGGGAAAAATTAAACATGCGCTACTAAACGCCGTCAGTAGCAAGGTCCACCTGACCACCGATGCGTGGACCAGTACCCATGGACAGGGACGATACCTTTCCTCACTGCCCATTGGGTCAATGTTGTGGAGCCGGGTACAGATCTTGCGAGTGGCGCTGTACGTGTACTGCCAACTCCAAGGATTGCAGGAATCCAGTCTATACACATTGACTCCTCCTCCTACTCCAGTTCCTCAGAATCATCGCTGCAGGAGCCGTCACGGTCTACCTCCACATGGACCCGTGAACGCTTACCTGTTCCGACCGATATGAGCACAGCCGTTGCAAAACGTCAACAGGCCGTCCTGAAATTAATTTCAATGGGGAATCGAAGCCACACAGCGCAGGATCTCTGGAATGCCATCAAGCAGGAGAGCGACGTGTGGTTTGTGCCAGCGAATCTCCAGCCAGGCTTGGTAGTGTGTGACAATGGCCGAAATCTGGTGGCAGCTCTGGGCCTGGCAACCTCACTCACATACCATGTCTGGCACATGTGCTCAACTTGGTCGTGCAGAATTTTTTGAGGGACTATCCGGATCTTGATGCACTGCTGCACAAGGTCCGCCTAGAGTGCGCTCACTTGCGTCGTTCCAGCATGGCCAGATCGCGCATTGCAGCTCTGCAACGCCGATTCCGCCTTCCAGAACATCGCATCATATGTGACCTACCCACCAGTGGAATTCCACTTTACATATGTTGGAGTGGTTGTGTGAGCAGCAGCCAGCAGTAATGGAGTACCAGCTGCATCAGGCGCAATCAACTCGCAATTTGCGCCGTTCACACTTCACCACCACTGAGTGGGCCTCTATGAAGGACATCTTCCACGTTTTGCGTGCGTTTGTTGACTCAACGCGGATGGCGAGTGCAGATGATGCACTAGTCAGCATGACTGTCCCCCTTATCTGCCTGCTTCAAAAAACACTGCAAGCACTAAGGATGAGGTTTTGGAAGAGGTGGAGGATGAGGAGTCACAAATTCCATCACCTTCTGGACAGTCAGCGCAACGTGGTTCCTCACAAAGGCCTAGGCATGGGACACTTTGTGAGGAGGATGAGGAGGAGTCAATGGAGGAGGAAGACATCGCTCCAAAGGGAGGTACACAATGCTCTAGTCAGTATGTAGAGCGAGGGTGGGGTGATGCAGAGCAGGCAGAGATGACGCCTCTTGCAGGGGACAGCGTTTCTTGGCCAGTTGGGAGTCTGCAGCACATGGTTGATTTCATGCTGCAGAGCCTGAGAAACGACCGCCGCATCGCCCACATTCTCACCACATCTGATTATTGGGTGTACACCCTCCTAGACCCTCGCTACCGGGACAACTTACAAAGCCTCATCACACCGTTGAAATGGGAGCGTAAAATGCGGGAGTACCAAGACACACTGGTGCAATCCATCATGTTCTCCATTCCAACAAAGCAGCTCTGTGGGTCGAGGCAGTGGAGAAAGCTCTGCACCAAGAGGGAGCAGAAGCAGCGCCTCTGCACAGGGCAAGACCAGTATGGCCCAAATGAGGCGAAGTTTTGTGTCACCGCCACAAATGTCTACACCATCCCAGACGGCTCCAGTCAGCAGGAGGCAACGTTTCCGTCAGATGGTGACAGACTACATGTCTTGCCCTCTCAGTGTACTCCCAGACGGCTCTTCCCCATTTAAGTTTGGGTCTCTAAGCTGGATACATGGCCAGAGCTTAGCCAGTATGCATTGGAGGTGCTGGCTTGCCCTGCTGCCAGTATATTATCGGAGCGCGTCTTTAGTGCCGCAGGTGGTGTACTAACAGACCGTCGCATTCGACTATCCTCCGATAATGTAGACCGGCTTACTTTTCTGAAAATGAACAAGGCATGGATCTCGCCTGAATTTGCCTGTCCGGTTTCCGATTAAATAACTGGTTGGCAACAGTATCCATGTCTCCTGTTCTGTTCATCTTTCTACCACCTCTACTCTACTCCCTGGGCTCCAACACTGCCAGTTGCTGCTCAGAAGTGCCGTGTCCACAGACCAAAACACAAGCTCCTGTGTTAGTGGGGTTCAGTAACCCAGCTGTTCCCCTGCTGTGTGTCCGGCAATAAGTCTCCTGCTCCCTCCACATGCACACAACATCAGATGTCTAACTTGCTCCACATAGGGAAGAGCCGACACCCTGATTGTTATGCTCAAAACACGAAAAACGGCAGTTTTCCAACCCTAAAATGATTAATTTTATTAACAAATATGTACAAATATAAATTTGTAATCAAAGAGCATATATGCACATGGTGAGTACAAATGCTAAGCAAAAACCCAACATAGGGTATAGGGGTTGAAATGAATGCATAAAAGTACATTTCATAATCCATTAATGCTGCTTAAGGACGGTATCTCCACCTATAAGATACTGCAGACAATGGATGTACGACTCATCATCATCATCATCATGAGTTCTATTTGTGACAGACATATTAAAATACACAGATTGAGGCCAACTGTAAGTTCACACCCCATATATAAAAAGGTCCAGCATCTAAACCTGATAATAAGGCGCAATAATCATGCATAACACTAAAAAGTGCATTGTGCATACTGACAATTACAAGTTATACCTGCAAGTGCAGGTCAAACAACGCACAGTGCATAGCTACTGATGGACAATGGCGATCTAATACTGTACCTCAATAAAGGCAGCGGCCCCTCATGCTTCTTTGGCTTGTAGCTTGTTCAAGAGGGGACGTGCTTGTTTGGTTGCTCATATGTGCATGTTTAGACAGTAAATCATTCCTGATGGCTCTTTGTAGCGGCCCTAGCGCTGAAGAACGCTGCGTAACGTCACTGCAAGTGAGCGTCATATAATGGCCAGACGCTCCCCTACCCGATGCAGGAGGTAGTGTCAGAGCAGGAAGGTAGTGTGGGCGGAAAAACCGTTGCGCAACCATACATGCACTTCCCCTCTTCAACTTCTACAAGCAAAAAGCGCATGAGTGCTGGCACAGCCTTTATTGACGTAGAGTATGACATCGCCATTCGCCATCACTGGCTATGCACTGTCTGATACATGGATAGCATATACCTTTGCTATCCGTTGCTTTGTTTCACCTGCACTTGCAGGCACCCACAGCAATTTGGACTATGCATGATGCATTTTTTATCAGTTATGCTTGATCATAGATTATTGCGCCATTACATTGATGAGTCCATGCTGGACATTTAATATATGTTGTGTCAAGTAAAAATTTTCATCAATGACTGTATTTTTAACTGTCTGTCACATATAAATTGTAATGATGATGATGATGACTTAGTACTACATCCATTGTCTGCACTATATTACGGTTGTACATAGCGTTCCTTACGCAGCATTAATTTATTCAGAATGTACTTGTATGCATTCATTTCAAACCCCTATACGTTTTTTTTTACTTTTTGGGTGGTGTGATGTTACATTTCTTGTTGCCATGTGTATATATGCGTTATATTTTAAATGTCTTTATTTCAATATTTTGGAATTCAATGCATCATTTTATGGTCCTAGTAAAGCTTACGTTTATCTTGTTTGGAGTATATACATTTCCAAGTGCCACGAAACAAGGCAACAACTCTATATTGGATTTCAAGACCCTCCTTGACCCTGGGCTTCAACACCGCCAGTTGCTGCTCAGAAGTGCTGGATGCACAGATAAAAACACTCGCTCCTGTGTTTGTGGGGTTCAGTAACGCCAGCTGTTCCTCTGCTGTGTGTCCGGCAATAATTCCTGCTACCTCCAAATAAAAGTTACACCAGAGATCATACTTGCTCATACTAGGCCTCAGCCTACACCCTCCTTGATCCTGGGCTTCAACACCGCCAGTTGCTGCTCAGAAGTGCTGGATGAACAGATAAAAACACTCGCTCCTGTGTTTGTGGGGTTCAGTAACGCCAGCTGTTCCTCTGCTGTGTGTCCGGCAATAATTCCTGCTACCTCCACATGCTGAAAACAACATCACATGTCTAACTGGCTCCACATAGGGATGAGGCTACACCCTGATTGATATGCTCAAAACGAGAAAAACGGCAGCTTTAAAACCATAAACTGATTAATCGTTGTCCCAAATATGTAACAAAATAATTTGTAAATATAAGTGCATATATGCACATGTCGAATACAAATGCAAACCAAAAAGCCTACATATGGTATAGGGGAGTGATGGCGAACCTTGGCACTCCAGCAGTTGGAGAACTACAACTCACAGCATGCCTCAAATGCTGCAAGGTTGGAAATGCATACTGGGAGTTGTACTTTTACAACAGCTGTACTGCGAAGGTTAGCCTTCAGTGTTATCGGGTTGGAAATGAATGCATACAAGTACATTTAATAATCCATTGTTGCGTAAGGAACGGGATGTACACCTGTAATATAGTGCAAACCATGGATGTAGGACTACTCATCATCATCATTACTTATATTTGTGACAGTAAAAAATACACTGATTTAGCCCAAATCTTTATTTCACACCCCATATCTGAAAGGTCCAGCATGTAATCCTGATAATAAGGTGCAAAAATCATGCATAACCTCTAAAAAGTGCATTGTGCATACTGACCATAGCAAGTTATACCTGCAAGTGCAGATGAAACAACGACAACTGATAGAAAAGGTTAATGATATCTAGGTATCAGAGTGAATAGCGACACCTGTACAATGGCGATATAATACTGTACCTCAATAAAGGGTGCGGCACATCTCACGCGCGTTTTGCTTGAAGCTTCTTCTCTAAGATGGGACGTGCATGTATGTTAGGTGCATGTTTACTGAGTAAAGCAGTCATGACAACGACTTTGTGTTGTCGGTACGCTAGCGATGATGAACGATGCGCAATGTGACTGAAAGTCAGCGTCATATGACGCACAGACGCTCCACTACCCAACGCGTCACATCACATTTGACGTCTGTGCGTCAAAAAAAACGCGCAAGCATACATTCACTTCCCCTCTTTATCAAGCTATAAGAAAAACAAGCGTGAGTTGGGACGCAGACTTTATTGAGGTACAGTATTATATCGCCATTCAGCTCAGTGACTATGCAGTCTGATCGATATATACCTTATCTATCCGTTGTCATGGTTTCAAGTGCACTGTCAGCATACATAGCAATTTTCACAAGGCACTATGCACTTTTTCTAGGTTATGCTTGATCAGAAAATTGATTGTTGCGCCATATTATCAGGATTACATGATGGACATTTTATATATGTGCTGAGCCGGTTAAGTAACATTTTTCCGCAATTACTGTTTTTTTTTATGTCACATATAACTTGTAATGCTGATGATGTTTAGAAGTCCTACATTCATTGTCTACACTATATTACAGGTGTACATACCGTTACTGAGGCAGCATTAATGGATTCTGAAATGTACTTGTATGCATTAATTTCAACCCCTATAGCCTTAATTATTTTTTTTTGTTTGCATTGTTTTTCGCCATGTGCATATATGCATTTATATTTGTAAATTCTTTATTTCTATATTTTTGAATTCAGTTCATCATTTTATGGTAGTAAAGCTTATCTTTATCTTGTTTGGAGTATATACATTTTGAAGTGCCACGTAACAAGGCAAATACTCTATAGTATTTACACACCCTCCTTGACCCTGGGCTCAACACCGCCAGTTGCTGCTCGGAAGTGCCGTCTGCACAGTCAACACTTGCTCCTGTGTTATTGGGTTCAGTAATGTCAGCTGTTCCCCTGCTGTGTGTCCGGCAAGAAGTCCTGCTGCCTCCAATTTAAAGTTACAAAGTTGCTCATAGTAGGCCTCAGCCTACACCCTGACTGACCCTGGGCTCCAACACCGCCAGTTGCTGCTCGAAAGTGCCGTCTGCACAGTCAACACTTGATCCTGTGCTATTGGGTTCAGTAATGTCAGCTGTTCCCCTGTTGTGTAGCTGGCAATGTTTCCTGTCCTGTCCCACACTCCCCAAGTTCATATTTTCAACTTGGTCCAATTTATCCTCTGCCTCCACCCTGTTTCCTCTCATCCCTGGGCTCCAACTCCGCCAGTTGCTGCTCGGAAGTGCTGTATGCACAGTCAACACTTGCTCCTGTGTTACTGGGGTTCGGTAATGTCAGCTGTTCCCCTGCTGTGTGTCCGGCAAGAAGTCCTGCTGCCTCCAAGTTAAAGTTACAAAGTTGCTCATAGTAGGCCTCAGCCTACACCCTGACTGACCCTGGGCTCCAACACCGCCAGTTGCTGCTCGGACGTGCCGTCTGCACAGTCAATACTTGCTCCTGTGTTATTGGGTTTAAGTAATGTCAGCTGTTCCCCTGCTGTGTAGCTGGCAATGTTTCCTGCTCTGTCCACACACTCCCCCAAGTTCATATTTTCAACTTGGTCCAATTTATCCTCTGCCTCCACCCTGTTCTCCTCTCATCCCTGGCTCCAACACCGCCAGTTGCTGCTCGGACGTGCCGTCTGGACAGTCAACACTTGCTCCTGTGTTATTGGGGTTCAGTAATGTTAGCTGTTCCCCTGCTGTGTAGCTGGCAATGTTTCCTGCTCTGTCCACACTCCCCAAGTTTATATTTTCAACTTGGTCCAATTTATCCTCTGCCTCCACCCTGTTCTCCTCTCATCCCTGGGCTCCAACACCGCCGGTTGCTGCTCGGAAGTGCCGTCTGCACAGTCAACAATTGCTCCTGTGTTACTGAGGTTCAGTAATGTCAGCTGTTCCCATGCTGTGTGTCCGGCAAGAAGTCCTGCTGCCTCCAATTTAAATTTACAAAGTTGCTCCTACTAGGCTTCAGCCTACACCCTGACTGACACTGGGCTCCAACACCGCCAGTTGCTGCTCGGAAGTGCCGTCTGCACAGTCAACACTTGCTCCTGTGTTATTGGGGTTCAGTAATGTCAGCTGTTCACCTGCTGTGTAGCTGGCAATGTTTCCTGCTCTGTCCACACTCCCCCAAGTTCACATTTTCAACTTGGTCCAATTTGTCCTCTGCCTCCACCCTGTTCTCCTCTCATCTCTGGGCTCCAACACCGCCAGTTGCTGCTCGGAAGTGCTGTATGCACAGTCAACACTTGCTCCTGTGTTACTGGGGTTCAGTAATGTCAGCTGTTCCCCTGCTGTGTGTCCGGCAAGAAGTCCTGCTGTCTCCAATTTAAAGTTACAAAGTTTCTCCTACTAGGCCTCAGCCTACACCCTGACTGACCCTGGGCTCCAACACCACCAGTTGCTGCTCGGAAGTGCCGTCTGCACAGTCAACACTTGCTCCTGTGTTATTGGGGTTCAGTAATGTCAGCTCTTCCCCTGCTGTGTAGCTGGCAATGTTTCCTGCTCTGTCCACACTCCCCCAAGTTCATATTTTCAACTTGGTCCAATTTTTCCTCTGCCTCCACCCTGTTCTCTCATTCCTGGGCTCCAACACCGCCAGTTGCTGCTCGGAAGTGCTGTATACACAGTCAACACTTGCTCCTGTGTTACTGGGGTTCAGTAATGTCAGCTGTTCCCCTGCTGTGTGTCCGGCAAGAAGTCCTGCTGCCTCCAATTTAAAGTTACAAAGTTGCTCCTATTAGGCCTCAGCCTACACCCTGACTGACCCTGGGCTCCAACACCGCCAGTTGCTGCTCGGAAGTGCCGTCTGCACAGTCAGCACTTGCTCCTGTGTTACTGGGGTTCAGTAATGTCAGCTGTTCCCCTGCTGTGTGTCCAGCAAGAAGTCCTGCTGCCTCCAATTTAAAGTTACAAAGTTGCTCCTACTAGGTCTCAGCCTACACCCTGACTGACCCTGGCTCCAACACCGCCAGTTGCTGCTCGGAAGTGTCTTTGGCACGGGTACTCCCTCCTGCCCAGCCTGTTACAGCACGCCAGCTGTTTCCTGGCAGTGTCAACGTCACTTTGCCTCCAATAAGTTGTCCTGTCGTGTTGCGGTCGGGTTAGCCGACTCTATGGTGCCTGTAGTTTAGGTGCTTCCTATGTGGGCTGCGGGATATGTAAATAAAGACTGTTTCCGTAGTGCCAATAGGACAAGCACCCCCTGTAGGACTGTGGGATTCGGTAACTGCGGCCGGCTCGCGGCCTTTCAACTTTAATTTTCATGGGTACCTTCTGCTACCCATCTGGGTTCCAGTAACGTAAGCTGGTTCTCGGCAGTGCCTTTGGCCTAGGTGCCTCCATCTCGGTATCCGAGTTCCAGCAACGTCTGCTGGTCCTTGGTAGTGCTTTGTAGAACAGGTACCTCCTGCTTAGTAACCTTGTCCCAGTAACGTCAGCTGGTCCTCGGTTGTGCCATTGGCTCTTTTCCTTCTGCTGCCCCTCCGGGTTCCAGCACAGTCAGCTGGTCCTCGTTACTTCCATTGTCTCTTGTACCTTCTGCTACCCATTCGGGTTCCAGTACAGTCAGCTGCTTCTTGGCAGTGCCTTTGGCCTAGGTGCCTCCATCTTGGTATCCGAGTTCCAGCAACATCTGCTGGTCCTTGGTAGTGCTTTGTAGCACAGGTACCTCCTGCTTAGTAACCGTGTCCCAGTACCGTCAGCTGGTCCTCGTTGTGCCATTGGCTCTGTTCCTTCTGCTGCCCCTCCGGGTCCCAGGACAGTCAGCTGGTTCTAGGAAGTTACTCAGCCTTCTTGTACCTTCAGCTATATTTCCAAGTTGAAGATTTTGGAAATGTTTTTTTTTGGGTAATCACTCTGGATCTTCCTGACTCCGACACTGAAGACGACGACCCTGAAGACCACCCCGAAGAAGACGACGACCCCGAAGACTAGGACCCTGAAGACGACGACGACCCTGAAGACCACCCCGAAGAAGACGACGACCCAAGGACGATGACCATGAAGACGACGAGCCTGAACACCACCACAAAGAAGAACTAAAAGATTACCCAGAAGAAGATCACCAACAGGACAAAGAAGATGAAGACAACCGACAAGATACACAACAAGAGACAGAAGACCAAGAAGCAGAAGAACAAAAAGCAGAAGAACAATAAGCATAACACCAAAAATCATAGCAAAATATATGCTCTAAATTATAAGCAGAAGAAGACTAAGCAGTGTATGGGGGTGAGTCCGTTCCTCCTCGTGGTGCCCCTGGAAAATGCCTGCTGCTGCAGGCAAAACTGAACACGGACAAATACTGTTGTAAATCTTTTGTGACAGCAAGAACGGAAGGTGTAATGTTCAAACTTTTACAGATTACAACTACAGGAATGCCTGTCAGAAATAAGAATATGATGAAGATGAATAGGAAGAAGATGAAGAAGTAGAATATGAAGAAGAATAATAGTAGAATAAGAAGAATAGGAGTAATGTTACAAAAAAGAATAATAGGAAGAAGTTGAAGAAGAAGATAAATAAGGTGAAGAAGAAGTTGATGAAAAAGATGATGCTGCTGAGGATCATGAAGGAGAAAGTGTGGGAGAAGTAAAAAAGAACGTTATGAGCATGGAAGTAGTGAAACATACATATGTGCCAAAATAGAAAAAAGGTTAACAACATAGTCAATTTCTTCGTAACTCTGAACGTCTTAAAAAAAAAATTATTCCTGCTATTCCATCTGATTGGGTTAAACCTCTATGCCTTTAATGTCTCCTCCACCTCCCCCAATACTTTCTACATTATTCTTAGTTGTTTTCCTTCATATACAATTAACCTGTAGCGCCGACTTCCCTGCCCTCTGCCAGGCAGGGACGCTGTTCCCCTGCAACAGCGTCCTCTGCCAGGCAGGGACGTCGCCCCCCTTACCCGCACTCAGCGTCCTCCTTCCGTCCTGCTGGGCCGCGCGCTCCTTCCCTGCTTCTGGACTTAGGGCGCGCGCTCCCCCGCTCTTAAAGGGGCCGCGCGCATTTTTCAAAAAGGTCCCCGGCCAATGCCGGAGGACTCCACCCTATATAAAGTACTTCCTCCTTAATGGAGGTGCCCGAGCAATGTTGTTGTTGCACTGTTTTACTCTGCTTCAGCCCTCAGGTGCCGTTACCAGTTACCTGCCTGTTTCCTGCCCGTTTGCTGTCCGTTACCTGTCCGCAAGCCTACTTGGAGGTTCGGCCGTCACATGTGGTGACCATCAGCTATTCCAGAGACTCTCGCCGGCTCACTTGGGAGCGCTCATCTGCCATCTGACTGCAGCCCTTCCCGGAGGTCCGGACGTCACATGCGGTGACCCTCGGCTAATCCAGAGACTCTCGCCTGCTCACTTGGGAGCATTCATCTGCCACCGTCCTGCTAGCCTACCGGGAGGCTCCACCATCTCAGGTCGTATATACCTGCCTGTTTTTCCAGAGACTGCCCCGGTCACTTGCCGTGACTCCCTGCCTACTTATCCAGAGACTGCCCCGGTCACTTGCCGTGACTCCCTGCCCGTTTATCCAGAGACTGCCCCGGTCACTTGCCGTGACTACCTGTCCGTTTATCCAGAGACTGCCCCGGTCACTTGCCGTGACTACCTGTCCGTATATCAGAGACTGCCCCGCTCACTTGCCGTGAGCCCTTCCCGTCTGTCCAGAGACTTTCCCTGTCACTTGCCGTGACTTCCTATCCGTCTCCCCGGGCGCCACCCGCTCCTTTACAAGGAAAGCCTTCTTGTATAATAAAGCTCAGAGGTTCCGCCTACCAGACCCGTTACAGTTTGCTCGGGCCATGGAACCCGGTGGCACCCAAACCCCTTCGCTCTCGGACCTATGTCATGAACTATCTCGTCAGAGTCTCAACAGGAGTCCATCCTGGGTCACTTACGGAATGTTAATTCCCGCCTGGACACCCTGACTACTTCACCAACAACCACCGCGGGCGCCATGACTCGCAATCCGGCAGTCCCGCTGCTTACCAGTTCCGTGGTTTCCATTCCTGGACCTCGACTCTCAGCTCCTCCTCGTTTGGAGGCGATCCAGCTCTGGCTCGGGGTTTCATTAACCAGTGTACCCTGCATTTTGAACTCCTAGCACACCAGTTTAACTCCGACCGGGCCAAAATTGCCTTCATCATGTCCCATCTCACCGGAGAGGCTCTGGCCTGGCTTAATCCTCTATGGGAGAGGGAGGATCCTCTGGTGTCTGACCTGCCCGCTTTCCTCTCGGCCTTCAGGAAGGTATTTGACGAACCCGGACGGAAGACCTCCTCTGCATCATCTCTGCTGCGTCTCCGTCAGGAAAGTCTCACCGTTGGTCAATATGCCATACGGTTCCGTACCCTTGCCTCAGAGCTGGCTTGGGACAATGACGCTTTGATATCGGTTTCTGGGAGGGTCTGTCCGGCCGTATCAAAGATGAACTTGTCGGTCGGGACATTCCAACCTCTCTCGATGACCTAATAACTCTTGCCAATCGAATTGATCTACGGTTCCAGGAGCGTGCCAAAGAGGTCACCCGTGAGAGAAGGTTTCCTCGTCTAGCACCTTCTTTTCAGAGACCTATAACTCCTTCCGTTTCTCCCCAGATGCACAATGCTGAGCCTATGCAGGTCGACCAGACCAAGATGGTCAAAGCCCGTCAGGACTTACGCCGTGCTGAGGGGAGTTGCTTCTACTGTGGCAGTAAGGAGCACCGGTTCCGTACCTGTCCGGAGAGGTCGGGAAACGCCTGTGTCTAGATTCGCTCGGAGAGGTCAACCTAGACAAGAATAAATCCTCTTCATCCCTGCTGCTGTCAGTCTCAATTCTTCTCGGTGAGAACCGTTATTTCGAATTAGCCCAACTTGATTCTGGAGCAGCCGGGAATCTTGTTTCACAGGCTCTAGTGGAAAAATATCACATTCCTACCAGACCTCTGGTCGAACCAGTATCTGTTGCTGCTGTGGATGGGGGTCTCCTGCCACGTCCCATCCAACTTATCACTGAAGCTATAACCCTGCAGGTGGGAATGCTGCATTCGGAGAGTATCTCGTTTCATGTTCTGCCTGGACTCTCTCACGCTTTCTTACTAGGTCTGCCTTGGCTCCAAAAGCATGCACCCGTGCTCGACTGGCAGACTGGAGAGATCCTTCGCTGGGGACAGGACTGTCATAAAACGTGTTTGGTTCCTGTTCGTCCCGTCCGTCCTTCTCCTACACCAGCTAATCTACCAGGGCTCCCGATTCCATATTGGTCATTCGCTGATGTCTTTAATAAAAAGGAAGCTGAGACATTACCTCCTCACAGACCGTATGATTGCCCGATCGATCTACTACCCGGTACTACGCCTCCCCGTGGGCGTATTTACCCATTGTCTGCTGCTGAGACTAGGTCGATGTCCGAATATATCGAGGAGAATTTGGCCAAGGGATTCATCCGGAAATCTACCTCCCCAGCGGGAGCAGGTTTCTTCTTCGTCAAAAAGAAAGACGGTTCTCTCCGTCCCTGTATTGACTACAGAGGCCTAAACTTGATCACAGTGAAGAATAAGTACCCTCTTCCGCTCATTCCAGAATTTGTTTGATCGTCTGAGGGGGGCTAGAATCTTCACCAAACTGGATCTTCGTGGAGCATATAACCTAGTCCGTATCCGTCAGGGAGATGAATGGAAGACGGCATTCAACACCCGAGACGGCCACTACGAGTATTTGGTGATGCCCTTTGGTCTCTGTAATGCTCCGGCAGTCTTTCAATAGTTGGTCAATGACATATTCCGAGACCTTCTCTACTCCTGCGTTGTGGTGTACTTAGACGACATCTTGGTCTTCTCTCCGGATCTCCAGTCTCACCGGAGGGATGTTCGTCAGGTTCTGCTCAGGCTCAGGCAGAATCACCTCTTCGCCAAATACGAGAAGTGCCTCTTTGAGCAGACCTCGCTTCCGTTTTTGGGCTACATCATTTCTCAGACAGGCCTACGAATGGATCCGGAGAAACTATCTGCCATCGAGAAATGGCCCCGACCGGAGGGGTTGAAGGCCATTCAGCGGTTCCTGGGATTCGCCAATTATTACCGCCTCTTCATACCGCACTTCTCTTCCCGGACTGCTCCAATCTCCGCGCTCACCCGCAAGGATGCTAACCCCAAACAGTGGACGCCCGAAGCAGAAGAGGCCTTTCTGTCCTTAAAACAGGCCTTCTCTTCCGCTCCAGTGCTGCATCGCCCGGATGGCAACAAGCAGTTCTTCCTGGAGGTGGACGCTTCCTCTTCTGGAGCCGGAGCGGTACTTACTCAAAAATCTTCATCCGGGAGGATGGTATCTTGCGGCTTCTTCTCCAAACTCTTCTCTTCTGAGCGCAATTACTCCATAGGAGACCGAGAGTTATTGGCCATCAAGCTGTCATTAGAGGAGTGGCGTTACCTACTCGAGGGGGCTCTTCATCCGGTAATCATTTACACTGACCACAAGAATCTGGCTTACCTCCAGCATGCCCAGAGGCTTAACCCTCGCCAAGCCCGGTGGTCCTTGTTTTTTGCCCGCTTCGATTTTTTATTACACTTTCGCCCAGCCGACAAGAACATCAAGGCGGATGCCTTGTCCCGGTCTTTCCTGGTGTCGGATCTCGAGGAGGAACCTAAACATATCATCGATCCCACCAGAGTGATGCAGGTGGCTCCCGTGAGTCTAAATCGTCTTCCTCCTGGTAAGACGTTCGTTTCGGAACCTGATCGGGAGAGGATCCTACACTGGGGTCATTCGTCTAAACTAGCTGGCCACGCTGGTCAGAAAAAGACCCTCCAGCTCATTACCCGGCATTACTGGTGGCCTACCTTGCACAAGGATGTAATAGACTTTGTTTCTGCCTGTGCCTCCTGTGCCCGCTACAAAGTTCCGAGACACCTGCCTGCCGGCCGTCTTCTCCCGCTTCCTGTACCCGCTGCCCCCTGGCAGCATATAGCCATGGACTTCATAACGGATCTGCCCGTCTCTGCCGGTTGTACGGTCATTTGGGTGGTCGTTGACCGATTTTCCAAGATGGCTCACTTCATTCCCCTGCCAGGGCTTCCGTCAGCACCCAAGCTGGCTAAAGACTTTATCCGCCACATCTTCCGTCTTCATGGTCTGCCTCGTCACATTGTGTCGGATCGTGGGGTGCAGTTCACCTCACGTTTCTGGAGGGCCACTTGTAAGTTGCTAGACTTCACCCTGGATTTCTCCTCCGCTTACCACCCGCAGTCCAATGGACAAGTCGAGCGAATCAATCAGAATCTGACCAGTTATCTCCGGCACTTCGTTAATGCCCACCATTCTGACTGGGTGGATCTCCTGCCTTGGGCCGAATTCTCTTACAACAATCACGAGAGCGAATCTTCCTCCAAATCTCCGTTTTTTGTAGTCTTCGGTCAACACCCTCGGATCCCTGTTCCTGTCTCTATCTCTGTGGACAATCCAGCGGCAGAATCCTTGATTAAGGAATTTTCCTCCATATGAGAGAGTACCCGGTCCGCACTCATTCTGTCATCCGAGCGCATGAAAAGACATGCTGACAAAAAACGTCTGGATCCTCCTCAATTCCGTCCTGGGGATAAGGTCTGGCTCTCGTCCAAGTATGTCCGGCTCAAGATTCCTTCCTACAAGTTAGGTCCTCGGTTCATCGGTCCTTTTGAGATCATCAGTCAGATCAACCCAGTGTCCTATAAATTGAAACTCCCGGCCAATTTGCGGATTCCCAACTCCTTCCATGTATCTCTCCTCAAACCGGTGGTACTTAACTCTTTTGTCAAGTCTACAGGTACACCTCCTGCTCCAGTGTCTGCTGAAGATGAATTTGAGGTAGAGAACATTCTGGCCACAAAAAGGGTAGGAAGAAAGACCTATTTTCTGGTGGATTGGAAGGGGTTTGGTCCTGAGGAGAGAACGTGGGAGCCTCGGGAGAACATCCATGCCCCTCTCATCCTAGCTAAATTTCTTTCTGGCCTAAAGAGGGGGGGGCCTAGAGGGGGGGATACTGTAACGCCGACGTCCCTGCCCTCTGCCAGGCAGGGACGCTGTTCCCCTGCAACAGCGTCCTCTGCCAGGCAGGGACGTCGCCCCCCTTACCCGCACTCAGCGTCCTCCTTCCGTCCTGCTGGGGCCGCGTGCTCCTTCCCTGCTTCTGGACTTAGGGCGCGCGCCCGCGCGCTCCCCCGCTCTTAAAGGGGCCGCGCGCATTTTTCAAAAAGGTCCCCGGCCAATGCCGGAGGACTCCACCCTATATAAAGTACTTCCTCCTTAATGGAGGTGCCCGAGCAATGTTGTTGTTGCACTGTTTTACTCTGCTTCAGCCCTCAGGTGCCGTTACCAGTTACCTGCCTGTTTCCTGCCCGTTTGCTGTCCGTTACCTGTCCGCAAGCCTACTTGGAGGTTCGGCCGTCACATGTGGTGACCATCAGCTATTCCAGAGACTCTCGCCGGCTCACTTGGGAGCGCTCATCTGCCATCTGACTGCAGCCCTACCCAGAGGTCCGGACGTCACATGCGGTGACCCTCGGCTAATCCAGAGACTCTCGCCTGCTCACTTGGGGCGCTCATCTGCCATCTGACTGCAGCCCTACCCGGAGGTTCGGACGTCACATGCGGTGATCCTTGGCTATTCCAGAGACTCTCGCCTGCTCACTTGGGAGCATTCATCTGCCACCGTCCTGCTAGCCTACCGGGAGGCTCCACCATCTCAGGTCGTATATACCTGCCTGTCTTTCCAGAGACTGCCCCGGTCACTTGCCGTGACTCCCTGCCTACTTATCCAGAGACTGCCCCGGTCACTTGCCGTGACTCCCTGCCCGTTTATCCAGAGACTGCCCCGGTCACTTGCCGTGACTACCTGTCCGTTTATCCAGAGACTGCCCCGGTCACTTGCCGTGACTACCTGTCCATATATCAGAGACTGCCCTGCTCACTTGCCGTGACCCCTTCCCGTCTGTCCAGAGACTTTCCCTGTCACTTGCCGTGACTTCCTATCCGTCTCCCTGGGCGCCACCCGCTCCTTTACAAGGAAAGCCTTCTTGTATAATAAAGCTCAGAGGTTCCGCCTACCAGACCCGTTACATAACCTACAAGGAAAGAAAGGGGTTATTTTAATTCCGATATTTTTGTCCCATTGACTTGCATTGATTTCCTGTATTGGAATCGGCGATATCCGATACTTTTTCAGTATCGGACCGATCCAATCCGATCCGATATTTTGCAATATCGGAAAGTATCGCTCAACACTACTAATGATACATTTTATTCACAGTGTAAAATCGAAAACAAACTGGATTCAGTAAGATGCTCATGTGGTAATGTGTGGGGACGGAGCCTCGTGTGGTAATGTGGGGGACGGAGCCTCGTGTGTTAATGTGGGGGAACGGAGCCTCGTGTGGTAATGTGTGGGGACGGAGCCTCGTGTGGTAATGTGGGGGGACGGAGCCTCGTGTGGTAATGTGTGGGGACGGAGCCTCGTGTGGTAATATGTGGGGACGGAGTCTCGTGTGGTAATGTGTGGGGACGGAGCCTCGTGTGGTAATGTGTGGGGACGGAGCCTCGTGTGGTAATGTGGGAGGGTGGGATTAATTGTGGTAATGTGGGGGGGGCGGGATTATGTGGGGTAATGTGGTGGTGGGGCGGATTATGTGAGGTGATGTGGTGGGGGCCAGGATTATGTGTGGTAATATGGTGGGGGGCCGGGATTATGTGTGGTAATGTGGTGTGGCCGGGATTATGTGAGGTGAAGTGGTGGGGGGCCGAGATTATGTGTGGTGATGTGGTGGGGGGCCGGGATTATGTGTGGTGATGTGGTGGGGGGCCGGGTTATGTGTGGTGATGTGGGGGGCCGGGATTATGTGTGGTGATGTGGTGGGGGCGGGATTGTGTGTGGTAATGTGGTGGGGGGAAGGATTATGTGCGGTGATGTGGTGGGAGGGCAGGATTATGAGCAGTAATGTGGTGGGGATGCGGGATTATGAGCGGTAATGTGGTGGGAGGGCGGGATTATTAGCAGTAATGTGGTGGGGGTGCGGGATTATGATCAGTAATGTGGTGGGGGGCGGGATTGTGTGGTAATGTGGTGGCGGGCAGGATTATTTGTGGTAATGTGGTGGCAGGTGGGATTATGTGTGGTAATGTGGTGGGGGTGGGATTATGTGTGGTAATGTGGTGGGGGGGTGGGATTATGTGTGGTAATGTGGTGGGGGCGAGATTATGAGCGGTAATGTGGTGGGAGGGCAGGATTATGAGCAGTAATGTGGTGGGGATGCGGGATTATGAGCGGTAATGTGGTGGGAGGGTGGGATTATTAGCAGTAATGTGGTGGGGGTGCGGGATTATGATCAGTAATGTGGTGGGGGGCGGGATTGTGTGGTAATGTGGTGGCGGGCAGGATTATGTGTGGTAATGTGGTGGGGGTGGGATTATGTGTGGTAATGTGGTGGGGGGGTGGGATTATGTGTGGTAATGTGGTGGGGCGAGATTATGAGCGGTAATGTGGTGGGGGCGGGTGTTATGTTACGGTAGCTGAGGAGTGCAGGTAAAAAAGGAAATACACCAGAGCAGTTGGAATCTATGAGATTGCAGTACCCTGACTAACCACCGCAACTAGAGGCAGCCGTGGAGCGTTCCTACGATGGTCCTAGACGCCTCGTCACAGCCTGAGAAACTAACTACACCTAAAGATAGAAATAGGAAAGCTATCTGCCCCGGAGCAGAACCCCAAAGATAATAGAAAGCCCCCAAACATGTAATGGCGGTTAGACAAGAGGAAATACTGACACAGAAAGAAAATAGTATGAGCAAACGCTGGGGCCCAAACTAACTAAATAGAAAAGGATAGGAAGGGTACTTACTGCAATCCCAGAAAACCCTGAAAAGCGCCAACTCTACTAATTTCAAAATCACCTGAGATCACACGACCTCTACCACCTAAATTAGTTCTCTGGTGTAACAAAAACAGCAGCCACTGAAAAAACTGCAAAAAGCAAAAGCACAAAACACAGTGGCCGGACCAAACTGAGAGGGCAAAAGCCCCCGGAGGGGACCCAGAAGGCCTCCACAGAAGTGCAGGACAAAATGCAAAAATATAGCAAAAACACAAAATAAGAAATTGTCTTATCTGATAGCAGGAGATGCAGACACGACACAGCAGGCTACAAGGGAAACTGGAAAGAAGGATTCAGACCAGAACAATTGATCACCGGCAACCCTGATGGGAAAATGATTCCCTTAAATAAGACCAATCAGTAACACCTGATTCCCAATCCTCACTAGTACCGCTTGTAACCACCAGAGGGAGCCTCTGCTCAGAACTCATCTCAAACCCATTCACAACAGTACCCCCCCCTTGAGGAGGGGTCACCGAACCCTCATTTGAGCAACCAGGTCGGTCAGGATGAGTTCTATGATACGCACGGATAAGTCTCCTAGCATGGATGTCCGAAGCAAACACCCAAGAATTATCTTCCTGACCATAACCTCTCCATTTAACCAAATACTGGAGTCTTCGTCTAGAAAAACGAGAATCCAATATTTTCTCAACCACATACTCCAGATTGCCCTCAACCAAAACAGGGTCAGGAGGCACAGCAGCAGGAACCACTGGCTCAACAAACCTCTTCAACAAGGACTTGTGGAACACGTTATGGATCTTAAATGTCCCTGGAAGAAGCAAACGAAAAGAAACAGGATTAATAATCTCCATGATCTTATAAGGTCCAATGAACCTAGGCTTAAATTTAGGAGATGCTACTCTCATAGGAATATTCTTTGAGGACAACCAGACCAAGTCCCCCACTTTAAACCGAGGACCATCAGTCCTATGCCGGTTAGCAAACCGCTGGGCCTTCTCCTGAGAGAGGGACAACCTCTCCACTACCTGGTCCCAAATCTGCTGCATACGCTCAACAACAGAGTCAACACCTGGACAGACAGAAGCCTCCGTCTGTCCTGAAGAAAATCGAGGTGAAACCCAGAATTACAGAAAAACGGAGACATCAAAGTGGCAGAGCTAGCCCTATTATTAAGAGCAAACTCAGCCAAAGGCAAAAAAGAGACCCAGTCATCCTGATCAGCAGACACAAAGCATCTTAGATAAGTCTCCAATGTCTGGTTTGTTCTCTCAGTTTGACCATTGGTCTGAGGATGAAATGCCGAGGAGAAAGACAATTGAACACCCAGTTTAGAACAAAAAGTCCTCCAAAATCTGGAAACAAACTGGACTCCTCTGTCAGACACAATGTTCTCAGGAATGCCGTGTAAACGAACCACGTGCTGAAGGAACAACGGCACCAATTCAGAGGAGGAAGGCAACTTAGGTAATGGCACAAGATGTATCATTTTGGAAAACCTATCACAAATTACCCAGATGGTGGTCATTCTCTGAGAAACAGGAAGATCGGAAATGAAATCCATAGAGATATGGGTCCATGGTCTCTTGGGCACAGGCAATGGCATCAACAAACCACTAGGGCGAGAGCAAGGCTTGGAGCGAGAGCAAGTCCCGCAGGACTGCACAAATTCCCTGACATCGCGAGACAAGGTAGGCCACCAAAAGGACCGACTAACCAAGTCTCTGGTACCAAAAATTCCGGGATGCCCAGCCAATGCGGAACAATGAATCTCAGACATCACACTCTTTTTCCATTGGTCCGGGACAAACAATTTTCCAACAGGGCAGCGCTCGGGCCTATCCTCCTGACACCCCTCCAGAGCAAGTCTCAAATTAGGCGAGATGGCGGAAAGAACTACACCCTCCTTCAAAATAACAGAGGGATCAGATAGCTCAGGAGAGTCCGCAAGGAAACTCCTCGAGAGGGCATCCGCCTTAACATTCTTAGTGCCAGGAAGAAAGGAAACCACAAAATTAAAACGTGTGAAAAACAAGGCCCACCTGGCCTGTCTAGGATTGAGTCGCTTGGCAGATTCCAGATAGACCAGATTCTTATGGTCCGTAAGGACCACCACCTGATGTTTGGCTCCCTCCAGCCAATGTCTCCACTCTTCAAAAGCCCACTTCATGGCCAATAACTCCCGATTACCCACGTCATAATTACGTTCAGTAGGAGAAAATTTTCGAGAGAAAAAGGCACAAGGGTTACTTTTAGAGGTCTCTGGATCTTTTTGGGACAAAACGGCACCTGCCCCAATTTCAGAGGCATCAACCTCCACCTGAAATGGCAGAGAAACATTAGGCTGCCGTAGAACAGGAGCAGAAGTGAATCTCTGCTTAAGTTCCTGAAACGCAGAGACTGCCTCAGGAGGCCAATTCACCACATCAGAACCCTTTCTGGTCAAATCAGTTAATGGTTTAACAATAACAGAGAAATTACCAATAAATTTACGATAAAAATTGGCAAAACCCAAAAATCTCTGAAGAGCCTTTAATGAAGTAGGTTGGACCCAATCACAGATGGCCTGAACCTTGACCGGGTCCATTTCAATAACAGATGGGGACAAAATGAATCCCAGAAATGAGATCTTCTGTACGCCAAAAAGACACTTTGATCCCTTCACATACAGAGCATTCTCTCTCAAAATCTGGAATACAGTTCGAACATGTTTCACATGAGAGTCCCAGTCATTAGAAAAAATCAAGATATCATCCAAATAAACAATCAGAAACTTGTCCACAAAATCCCTGAAAATGTCATTCATGAAGGACTGGAAGACGGAAGGAGCATTAGTGAGCCCAAAGGGCATCACAAGGTACTCAAAATGCCCTTCAGGGGTGTTAAATGCCGTCTTCCATTCATCCCCGTGCTTAATGCGAATAAGGTTATACGCCCCCCTGAGGTCAAGCTTGGTAAACCAAGTAGCGTTTTTCACCCTGGAAAACAGGTCAGAAATCAAGGGTAACGGGTATTGATATTTCACAGTAATATTGTTCAAGAGACGATAATCAATACACGGCCTTAATGAACCATCTTTTTTGGCCACAAAGAAAAAACCGGCACCTAAGGGTGAAGAGGATGGTCTGATATGACCCTTCTCCAATGATTCCTTGATATAAGACCGCATAGCGTCATGTTCAGGTACAGACAAGTTAAAAAGGCGACCCTTAGGGAATTTACTACCTGGCACTAATTCAATAGCGCAGTCATAACTCCTATGGGGAGGTAAGGATGCAGATTTACTTTCGCTAAACACATCAGAAAAATCAAACAAAAAGTCAGGAACATCCTCAGCCTGGGGGGAGGCAGAAAAAACAGGAGTGTTGGTATTAACACATTGGCAGCCCCAACTGGTTACAGACACAGATTTCCAATCCAAAACAGGATTATGAGACTGTAACCAAGGGAAACCCAGCACGATAATGTCATGCAGATTATATAGAACCAAAAATTTGCAGCACTCCTGGTGATCAGGTTCAACCCTCATTATCACCTGAGTAGAAAACTGGGGTTTATTCTCAGCCAAAGGGGTAGAATCGATCCCCAGTAGGGGAATAGACTTCTGTAGGGGTATCAAGGGAAATCCACAACGTTTAGCAAAATCATAATCCATCAGGTTAATAGCTGCTCCAGAATCAACGAAAGCCTGAGCAGAAAATGAGGACAGAGAGCATATCAGAGTGACAGTTAATAAAAACTTAGTCTGAACACTACCCAAGACAACTGAGCGTGCAAAACGTCTTCCCCGCTTAGGGCAGACTGAAATAGCATGAGAGGCATCACCACAGTAGAAACATAACCCATTGCGCTTTCGAAACTCATGACGCTGTGCCCCAGACACCACTCCATCACACTGCATGGGCTCAGCAGCTGGCTCACAAGGCAACACCACTCCAAGCATACTTCTCCGCTCACGCAAACGTCTGTCAATTTGAATCGCTAATGACATAGAATCATTGAGACCAGAGGGGACAGGGAATCCCACCATAACATCCTTTACATTATCCGACAGACCCTTCCGGAAAAGGGCCGCCAAAGCGTCGTCATTCCATTTGGTCAGGACTGCCCACCTATGGAATCTCTGACAGTATAACTCAGCGTCATCAAGCCCCTGATTTAATGCCAACAAGGCTTTTTCAGCTTGATCAGTGACATTAGGCTCATCGTACAATAACCCCAAAGCCTGAAAAAATGCATCAACATCACTCAAAACAGGATCCCCAGGTATCAGGGAAAAAGCCCAATCCTGAGGATCGCCGCGCAGGAGAGAGATGATAATTTGAACCTGCTGCGCTGCGTTTCCTGAGGACTTAGATTTTAAGGCAAAAAACAATTTACAATTATTTTTGAAATTCTGAAACTTAGCTCGATCCCCTGAAAACAAATCTGGCATGGGGATCCTAGGTTCCACAACAGGCAACCTAGCAAGATATGCAGCAATACTCCGAACCTCAGTGGCAAGCTGATCCACACGGCCAGACAACCGTGCAAACTCCATTGGGAGAAAAGATCCTCCCCAGCACCCAGAGATACAGAGGGAAAAAAAAAAAAAAAAATGCAACAAACAGAAAAATATCTCTGACAACTTTTCTTCCTTCAAAATATTTTTTCCCTTCTGTGAGTACCATACAATTTTTAGGGCCGGTGATACTGTTATGTTACGGTAGCTGAGGAGTGCAGGTAAAAAAGGAAATACACCAGAGCAGTTGGAATCTATGAGATTGCAGTACCCTGACTAACCACCGCAACTAGAGGCAGCCGTGGAGCGTTCCTACGATGGTCCTAGACGCCTCGTCACAGCCTGAGAAACTAACTACACCTAAAGATAGAAATAGGAAAGCTATCTGCCCCGGAGCAGAACCCCAAAGATAATAGAAAGCCCCCAAACATGTAATGGCGGTTAGACAAGAGGAAATACTGACACAGAAAGAAAATAGTATGAGCAAACGCTGGGGCCCAAACTAACTAAATAGAAAAGGATAGGAAGGGTACTTACTGCAATCCCAGAAAACCCTGAAAAGCGCCAACTCTACTAATTTCAAAATCACCTGAGATCACACGACCTCTACCACCTAAATTAGTTCTCTGGTGTAACAAAAACAGCAGCCACTGAAAAAACTGCAAAAAGCAAAAGCACAAAACACAGTGGCCGGACCAAACTGAGAGGGCAAAAGCCCCCGGAGGGGACCCAGAAGGCCCCCACAGAAGTGCAGGACAAAATGCAAAAATATAGCAAAAACACAAAATAAGAAATTGTCTTATCTGATAGCAGGAGATGCAGACACGACACAGCAGGCTACAAGGGAAACTGGAAAGAAGGATTCAGACCAGAACAATTGATCACCGGCAACCCTGATGGGAAAATGATTCCCTTAAATAAGACCAATCAGTAACACCTGATTCCCAATCCTCACTAGTACCGCTTGTAACCACCAGAGGGAGCCTCTGCTCAGAACTCATCTCAAACCCATTCACAACAGGCGGGATTATGTGAGGTGATGTGGTGGGGGGCCGGGATTATGTGTGGTGATGTGGTGGGGGGTGGGATTGTGTGTGGTAATGTGGTGGGGGGCAGGGTTATGAGTGGTAATTTGGTGGGGGGGTGGGATTATGTGTGGTAATGTGGTGGGGGCGGGATTATGAGCGGTAATGTGGTGGGAGGCGGGATTATGAGCAGTAATGTGGTGGGGGGCGGGATTTTGTGTGGTAATGTGGTGGCGGGCGGGATTATGTGCAGTAATGTGGTGGCGGGTAGGATTGTGTTGTGTGTGGTGATGTGGTGGGGGGTGGAATTGTGTGTGGTGATGTGGTGGGGGCGGGATTATGAGCGGTAATGTGGTGGTGGGGCGGGATTATGAGCAGTAAAGTGGTGGGGGTGCGGGATTATGAGCGGTAATGTGGTGGGGGGCTGGATAATGTGTAGTATTGTGGTGGGGGGGCGGGATTATGAGCAGTAATGTGGTGGGAGGGCGGGATTATGAGCAGTAATGTGGTGGGGGTGCGGGATTATGAGCAGTAATGTGGTGGGGGGTGGGATTATGTGTAGTATTGTGGTGGGAGGGCGGGATTATGAGCAGTATTGTGGTGGGAGGGCGGGATTATGAGCAGTAATGTGTGGGGGCGGATTATGAGCAGTAATGTGGTGGGGGGCGGGATTATGAGCAGTAATGTAGTGGGGGGCGGGATTATGTGTGGTAATGAGGTGGGAGGGCGGGATTATGTGCAGTAATGTGGTTGGGGTGCGGGATTATGAGCGGTAATATGGTGGGTGGCCGGGATTATGAGCGGTAATGTGGTGGGAGGGCGGGATTATGAGCGGTAATGTGGTGGGGGGCGGGATTGTGTGGTGATGTGGTGGGGCGGGATTATGAGCAGTAATGTGGTGTGGGGGGCGGGATTATGTGTGATAATGTGGTGTGGGGCGGGATTATGTGTGGTAATGTTGTGGCGGGCGGGATTGTGTGGTAATGTGGTGGGGGCAGGATTATGTGTGATAATGTGGTGGGGCGGGATTATGTGTGATAATGTGGTGGGGGGCCGGGATTGTGTGTGGTGATGTGTTTGTGTGTGGCAATGTGGTGGGGGCGGGATTGTTTGTTGTAATGTGGTGGCGGGCGGGATTGTGTGGTAATGTGGTGGGGGGGCGGGATTATGTGCGGTAATGTCAGCCCTCCCCCGTAAAATAAGCATTTTAATAAAGGGGGGGACTCATGGCCACATAGGCCCTAAATTTTTGCTGTGTATATATTTATAAAGGTCATATTGGGGCCAGTAAGTGAGCTGTGGTAAGTACCATGAGTTGGTTTAAACCGGTTTGAGCCAGATTTTGGCGCCCAATTTTAAAGGATGTTTATTGGTGGACTTTGATTCTGGCGGGCTGTTGTTGTGCTATAAATAGCCCTGCAGTGTTATACGATCTGTCAGCGTCTGAGAAGAAAAGAAGATCCCTCCCGCCCACTGGCGCCGCTATAATGAGGCGAGTTGAGCTGTTATCTCAGGCGGCGGCAGAGCAGAACTCATAATGTGTGAGAGGAAGTGAGAAGGAACCTGCCGGATCATGGAGAGGTGAGTCAGGCCGCTGTGCCTGTGAAGCTGGTGTGTGTGTTGTGTGTGTGTGTGTGTGTGTGTGTGGTGTGCGCGTGTGTATATAGCCTGTGTGTGTGTGTGTGTGTGCGCGTGTGTATATAGCCTGTGTGTGTGTGTGTGTAGCTGCTGTGTGTGTGTGAAGCTGCTGTGTGCGTGTGTGTGTGTGTTGTGTGTGTGTGTGTGTGTGTGTGTGTGTGGGGATAGATGAGGAAGCGATATCAGCGTTGGAACGGGCAGAGGTGAGTTTTTTTTTTTTTATGCAAGGCCATTATTCAGTCTGGAGCATCATGTGGGGCTATTATACTATATGCAACAGTATATGGGGCCATTATTCAGTATGCAGCAGTATATGGGGCCATTATTCAGTCTGGAGCATCATGTGGGGCTATTATACTGTATGCAGCAGTATATGGGACCATTATACAGTCTGGAGCATCATGTGGGGCTATTATACTGTATGCAGCAGTATATGGGGCCATTATTCAGTATGCAGCAGTATATGGGGCCATTATTCAGTCTGGAGCATCATGTGAGGCTATTATACTGTATGCAGCAGTATATGGGGCCATTATTCAGTATGCAGCAGTATATGGGGCCATTATTCAGTCTGGAGCATAATGTGGGGCTATTATACTGTATGCAGCAGTATATGGGGCCATTATACAGTCTGGAGCATCATGTGGGGCTATTATACTGTATGCAGCAGTATATGGGGCCATTATTCAGTATGCAGCAGTATATGGGGCCATTATTCAGTCTGGAGCATCATGTGAGGCTATTATACTGTATGCAGCAGTATATGGGGCCATTATTCAGTATGCAGCAGTATATGGGGCCATTATTCAGTCTGGAGCATCATGTGGGGCTATTATACTGTATGCAGCAGTATATGGGGCCATTATACAGTATGCAGCAGTATATGGGGCCATTATTCAGTATAGAGCATCATGTGGGGCTATTATACTGTATGCAGCAGTATATGGGGCCATTATTCAGTATGGAGCATCATGTGGGGCTATTATACTGTATGCAGCAGTATATGGGGCCATTATTCAGTATGCAGCAGTATATGGGGCCATTATTCAGTCTGGAGCATCATGTGGGGCTATTATACTGTATGCAGCAGTATATGGGGCCATTATACAGTATGCAGCAGTATATGGGGCCATTATTCAGTATAGAGCATCATGTGGGGCTATTATACTGTATGCAGCAGTATATGGGGCCATTATTCAGTATGGAGCATCATGTGGGGCTATTATACTGTATGCAGCAGTATATGGGTCCATTATTCAGTATGGAGCATCATGTGGGGCTATTATACTGTATGCAGCAGTATATGGGGCCATTATTCAGTATGGAGCATCATGTGGGGCCATTATACTGTATGCAGCAGTATATGGGGCCATTATTCAGTATAGAGCATCATGTGGGGCTATTATACTGTATGCAGCAGTATATGGGTCCATTATTCAGTATGGAGCATCATGTGGGGCTATTATACTGTATGCAGCAGTATATGGGTCCATTATTCAGTATGGAGCATCATGTGGGGCTATTATACTGTATGCAGCAGTATATGGGTCCATTATTCAGTATGGAGCATCATGTGGGGCTATTATACTGTATGCAGCAGTATATGGGGCCATTATTCAGTAGTTTTTTTCTTTCCCATCTTTCTTTCTCTCTCTGTTCTTTTTCTTTCTCTCTGTTCTTTCTTTCTTTCTCTCTGTTCTTTCTTTCCCCTCTTTCTTTCTCTCTCTGTTCTTTCTTTCTCTCTGTTCTTTCTTTCTCTTTCTTTCCACTCTATCTTTCTGTTCTTTCTCTCTCTCTCTGTTCTTTCTATCTGTTTTCTTTATTTCTCTTTCTCTCTCTCTGTTCTTTGTTTCCCATCTTTCTTTCTCTCTATCTCTCTGTTCTTTCTTTCTCTCTTTGTTCTTTCTTTCCCCTATTTCTTTTTTTCTCTCTGTTCTTTTTTTCTGTCCCCTCTTTCTTTTTCTGTTCTTTCTTTCTTTCTTTCTCTCTGTTCTTTCTTTCCCGTCTTTTTTTCTTTCTCTCTCTGTTCTTTTCTCTCTCTGTTTTTTCTTTTCCCTTTATTTATTT
This sequence comes from Oophaga sylvatica, assembly GCA_033576555.1. NCBI lineage: Eukaryota > Metazoa > Chordata > Amphibia > Anura > Dendrobatidae > Oophaga > Oophaga sylvatica. The sequence goes on along the minus strand of JARQOD010000757.1, from coordinate 84,028 downwards.
CTCTCTCTATTTTCTCTCTGTTCTTTCTTTCTCTCTCCTTTCTCTGTTTTCTTTTTTCTCTCTCTGTTCTTTCTTTTACTCAGTGCCAGTGTGCCCATAGTACCAGTCACTGTGCCCTCAGTACCAGTCAGTGTGATCACCAGTGCTAAATGGGTGTGGTCGGGGCGTGGACATGGGTGTGACTAGTTGTGAAATGGGTGTGGTCGGGGCGTGGCCTAAAATTTGACGCGCGCTATGCGCGCCGCAACCTTCCTCACTCAAATTGGGGGGCCCCGTTTTGCAGTTCGCCTCAGGCAGCACAGAAAATAAAGAGAATAATCACTGCACACGTAGTATTGAATGGTGCAAAAAGTGAACAAGTTTTTATTGAGATATGGTGTGGCGATAGGTAGTTGACGTTTCGGCCACTTATGGCCTTTATCAAAACTGATCGCCTTTCACATAAGATGAATCAAAAGACTTCGTTTAGGTACATAGAGGTTCACAAAAGCAACATCTGTGTTAGGTGTCCCAGGCAGAAGGGCAATGATCATGTGGACCCTGAAGGAAGCATTGGTGGCGCAGGGTAAAGCGCTGACACAGCAGCACACAGATGTTGCTTTTGGGAACCTCTATGTACCTAAACAAAGTCTTTTGATTCATCTTATGTGAAAGGCGATCAGTTTTGATAAAGGCCATAAGTGGCCGAAACGTCAACTACCTATCGCCACACCATATCTCAATAAAAACTTGTTCACTTTTTGCACCATTCAATACTACGTGTGCAGTGATTATTCTCTTTATTGTGAATTTTGGACTTTTGGTCCCTTTTCACTAGCACCGTATAGGGCAACCTACCAGGGTCGAGTGCTAACCATTTTCTCTATATCAGGCAGCACAGAGGCTAAGTTCACCCCTGCTCCCGCCCTCCCCTATTTTCAGTCGTGATGTTAATTTGTGGGAAAATCGCCCATGTGATGGGTGGATTGGTTGTTGGATTGTTAATTTATTAATTAATATGGATTTATTAAAATAATTTATTAATTTATGTAACCCAAAATAAATATCACGGCCATTTCTGCCATTAAAGGATTTACTGTCTACGTGGTTTTTATTGTATGAATGGGCCTTGTGTGGCCATGTGGTGGGGGGCCGGGATTGTGTGTGGTGATGTGTTTGTGTGTGGTAATGTGGTGGGGGCAGAGCTACTGTACAGGGGGCGGGATTAGCGAGTAATCACGATGCCTCTTATGGCAGGAAATTGCTAACTGCCTGTCTGTTCTATTCAGCACCTGCTCAGAGAGATCACTGACTGCTCCCGCTGGTGATAATGCAGACTGGGGCTCATCCAGTTCACCCCCTGCTGTTCTGTAGGACTAAAGCCACCTTCGGCCTACAGAATGGAGAGAAGTATTGGAGGGATACCATGTCTCCCTCCTCTATCGTGGAGCTTCACTGTATATATTTAACCCCTTCCCGACCTTTGACACAGCGTATGCGTCATGAAAGTCGGTGCCAATCCGACCTATGACGCATACCCTGTGTCATGAAAGGATCGCGTTCCTGCGGGCCGGGAGACCGGGGTCACTCAAAGGTCACCTGACCCGCAGGCACAGGACACTTTGTGCTTCACCACAGGGGGGTTGGCTTAACCCCCCCGTGGCCACGATCGCTCTGATTAGCTGTTAAAAGTGAAACAGCCAATCAGAGCAATCTGTAATATTTCACCAATTTAATTGGTGAAATATTACAATCCAGCCATGGCCGATGCTGCAATAGCATCAGCCATGGCTGGACACCGAGCCCTGACCCCCCCCCCACACGTAGTCACGGCAGCGATCGGCCACCGGCCCCAAAAGATGGCGGTGATCGGTCACCGCCGTCACTATCTGCTACCCTCCTCCTTTGCTCCGCTGCCCCCACCTTCCGATCCCCCCCTAACCTTCCGACCCCCCTACTCACCTCTCCCGGTCCACCGATGTCCCTGGATCGGACCCGGCGTCCGCCCGGGCCTCTTCATGGGCTCCGCCATCTTGGAAAATGGCATGCGCAATGCGCCCCCCAGTGTCCAAAAATGTATTTTGATCACTGTGATAAACTGTCACAGTGATCAAAATAAAAAAAGTAAATGAACCCCCCCCCTTTATCATAGGTAGGGACAAATAAAAAAAATAAAGATTTTTTATTTATTTTTTTTTCCTATTAGGCCCTGTGCACACGTTGCGGATTTTGCTGCGGATCAGCAGCGGATTTTGCTGCGGATCCGCAGCGGAATTTGCTGCTGATCCCAGCGGAATTTGCTGCTGATCCGAAGCGGAATTTGCTGCGGATGCGCAGCGGAATTTGCTGCTGATCCGCAGCGGAATTTGCTGCTGATCCGCAGCGGAATTTGCTGCTGATCCGCAGCGGAATTTTCTGCTGATCCGCAGCGGAATTTGCTGCTGATCCGCAGCAGAATTTGCTGCTGATCCACAGCGGATTTTGCTGCTGATCCGCAGCAGATTTGGCGCTGCGGATCCACAGCAGATCCAGAAACCATGTACAGTACAATGCAAATAAATGGTAAAAAAAAACGCTGTGCACATGCTGCGGATTTTTCAGCGTGGATTTGCTGCGGTTTTAAAACCGCAGCATGTCAATTCTTTGTGCGGATTCCGCAGCAGTTTTACACCTATTCCATTATAGGTGGAAAACCGCAGGGAAAACCGCGCTAAATACGCAGGTAAAACACAGGTCATTTTACCTGCGGATTTTAGAAAAATCTGCAACGTGTGCACGGGGCGTTAGGGTTAGGCTGGGTTCATATTGCATTATGGCAGTCCGTTAGATGGACTGCGTTTCACCGCGGTATAACGCGGTGTAACGCAGTCCGTTAACGCTGCCATTCACCCCATTTGTGTGCACATCGCAACGCATGCTGATAAGCGGCATGCGTTTGCGACGTGCCGTCATTCAGTGACGGAGCCTCGGACACGGGCTGCAGCGTCTGGGCTCCGTCACCACTAGCACAGATGAATCATCTGCTGATTCATCTGCTCTAGCGGGTTTAGCATAACGCGATCGCGTTATGCTATACCGTTACCAGCCCGTCAACGCTACGTGTTGAACGGGCTGGTAAAACACAATATGAACCCAGCCTTAGGGTTAGGGTTAGAACTAGGGTTAGGGTTAGCATTAGGGTTAGAATTAGGGTTATGGCTAGAATTTGGGTTAGGGTTGGAATTTGGGTTAGGGTTGGAATTTGGGTTAGGGTTGGGATTAGGGTTAGGTTTGTGGTTAGGGTTAGAGTTAGGATAAGTGTTAGGGGTGTTTTGGGCTTAGGGTTGGGATTAGGGTTAGGCTTGTGGTTAGGTTTATGGTTAGAGTTGGGATTAGGGTTAGGGGTGTGTTGGGGTTAGGGTTATGGTTAAGGTTTGTATTAGGGTTAGGGTGTGTTGGGGTTAGGGTTGGGGTTAGGGGTGTGTTGGGGTTAGGGTTGGAGTTAGAATTGAGGGGTTTCCACTATTTAGGCACATCAGGGGGTCTCCATACGCGACATGGCGCCACCATTGATTCCTGCAAATTTTGCGTTCAAAAGGTCAAACAGTACTCCCTTTATTCCAAGCCCCGACGTATGCCCAAACAGTGGTTTACCCCCACATATGGGGTATCAGCATACTCGGGAAAAATTGCACAACAACTTTGGGGGTCTAATTTCTCCTGTTAACATTGGGGAAAAAAAAATTATTTTTGTGGAAAAAAAAAAGATTTTTTATTTTCACGGCTCTGCGTTATAAACTTCTGTGAAGAACTTGTAGATTCAAAGTGCTTACCACACATCTAGAGGAGTTCCTTGGGGGATCTAGTTTCCAAAATGGGGTCACTTGGGGGGGTTTCTACTGTTTAGGCACATCATGGGCTCTGCAAGCGTAACATGACGCCAGCAGACCATTCCATCAAGTCGGCATTTCAAAACGTCACTACTTCCCTTCCGAGCCTCGACGTGTGCCCATACAGTAGTTTTCTCCCACATATGGGATATCAGCGTGCTCAGGACAAATTGGACAACAACTTTTGGGGTCTAATTTCTCCTGTTACCCTTGGGAAAATAAAAAAATTGGGGACTAAAGATCATGTTTGTGGAAAAAATATGATTTTTTTATTTTCATGCCGGGCGTTATAAACTTCTGTGTATCCCTTGGGGGTTCAAAGTGCTCACCACACATCTAGATAAGTTCTTTGCTTGGTCTAGTTTCCAAAATGGGGTCACTTGTTGGGAGTTTCTACTGTTTAGGCACATCAGGGGCTCTGCAAACGTAACATGACGCCCGCAGACCATTCCATCAAAGTCGGCATTTCAAAACATTACTACTTCCCTTCCGAGCCCCAATGTGTGCCCGAACAGTGGTTCCCCCACCCACATATGGGGTACTAGCGTACTCAGGACAAACTGGACAACAACTTTTGGGGTCCAATTTCTCCTGTAACCATTGTGAAAATAAAAAATAGAGGGCCAAAATATCATTTTTTTAGAAAAAAAATGATTTTTTATTTTCACGGCTCTGCGTTATAAACTTCTGTGAAGCACCTGGGGGTTCAAAGTGCTCACTATGCATCTAGATAAGTTCCTTGGGGGGTCTAGTTTCCAAAATGGGGTCACTTGTGGGGGAGCTCCAATGTTTAGGCACACAGGGACTCTCCAAATGCGACATGGCAACCGCTAAATATTCCAGCATATTTTCCATTCAAAAAGTCAAATGGCGCTCCTTTCCTTCTGAGCCCTGCCGTGCGCCCAAACAGTGGTTTATGACCACATATGAGGTATCTGTGTACTGAGGAGACATTGCCCAACAAATTTTAGGATCCAATTTATCCTGTTGCCCATGTGAAAATGAAAAAACTGAGGCTAAAAGAAAATTTTTGTGAAGAAAAAGTACTTTCTTTTTTTTACGGATCAATTTGTGAAGCATCTGGGGGTTCAAAGTGCTTACTATGCATCTAGATAAGATCCTTAGGGGGTCTAGTTTCCAAAATGGGGTCACTTGTGGGGGAGCTCCAATGTTTAGGTACACAGGGACTCTCCAAATGCGACATGGCAACCGCTAAATATTCCAGCATATTTTCCATTCAAAAAGTCAAATGGCGCTCCTTCCCCTCTGAGCCCTGCTGTGCGCCCATACAGTGGTTTATGACCACATATGAGGTATCTGTTTACTCAGGAGAAATTGCCCAACAAATTTTAGGATCTATTTTATCCTGTTGCCCATGTAAAAATGAAAAAATTGATGCTAAAAGAAAATTTTTGTTGGAAAAATTAAAATGTCAATTTTTTCCTTCCACGTTGCTTTAGTTCCTGTGAAGCACCTGAAGGGTTAATAATCTTCTTGAATGTAGTTTTGAGTAGCTTGAGGGGTGCAGTTTTTATAATGGTGTCACTTTTGGGTATTTTCACCATATAGACCCCTCAAAGTGACTTCAAATGTGAGGTGGTCCCTAAAAAAAAATGGTTTTGTAAAATTGCTGTAAAAATGAGAAATCGCTGGTCAACTTTTAACCCTTATAACTTCCTAACAAAAAAAAATGTTGTTCCCAAAATTGTGCTGATGTAAAGTAGACATGTGGGAAATGTTATTTATTAACTATTTTGTGTCACATAACTCTCTGGTTTAACAGAATAAAAATTTAAAATTTGAAAATTACGAAATTTTCAAAATTTTCGCCAAATTTCCATTTTTTTCACAAATAAACGCAAAAATTATCGACCTAAATTTACCACTAACATGAAGCCCAAAATGTCACGAAAAAACAATCTCAGAATCGCCAGGATCCGTTGAAGCGTTCCTGAGTTATTACCTCATAAATGGACACTGGTCAGAATTGCAAAAAATGGCAAGGTCTTTAAGGTCAAAATAGGCTGGGTCATGAAGGGGTTAAGAATGGTGGAAGCTGAGAGTGGGCCTACTAAATGAGGGGAAAGCACCCCTTCTGTCACCCTGGTAATGACGCTAATGCTGTGATGATGTTACTTTGGGGTGTAAGACCTACTGACAAGTTAACTTTAGATGTTGTTGGTATGAGCTTTTGATGCCTACCGTCTGTTCTATACTAAAATGAATTGAAAAAAATGATAACAAGAAAAACAAAGGATATCTTGGTGATTAGGGGTAATGGACAGAGAGATAATCATGGTAAACATGAATAGAACATGATCGTCAGAGTGATGAGTGGGTTGAGAAGCTGGCACAAGACCAAGAGATGACACTTGAAAATGGGAAAAAAGCAAATCTACTAAAGGTGGAAAGCTAAAGATTAAAAATAAATAAATGTAACCATTCTGCTAGGCGACTTGTAAGAACTGTCTCAGTGGTCAGGTCAGTAATGTGATGGACAGGAGCTCTGAGAACTGTTTCTTAGCCTTATCCTTAGATATTAATTTGATTACCCAGACTGGTACCACAGTACTGATTAGTGTTCGATGGTCTCCTCAACTTAGTATTGAATGAACACCCTATTACACTGAACAAAATACTTTCCCAGCTGTGGTCAGACATACAGTACAGACCAAAAGTTTGGACACACCTTCTCTTTCAAAGATTTTCTATATTTTCATGACTATGAAAATTGTACATTCACACTGAAGGCATCAAAACTATGAATTAACACATGTGAAATTATATACTTAACAAAAAAGTGTGTAACAACTGAAAATATGTCATATATTCTAGGCTCTTCAAAGTAACCACCTTTTGCTTTGATGACTGCTTTGCTCACTCTTGGCATTCTCTTGATGAGCTTCAAGAGGTAGTCACCGGGAATGGTTTTCACTTCACAGGTGTGCCCTGTCAGGTTTAATAAGTGTGATTTCTTGCCTTATAAATGGGGTTGGGACCATCACCTGTGCAAAACAAAGGAAATCCTGAAAACATGACCTGTTGGTGGGACTTGAGGACTGGAGTTGGGGAACCCTGAGCTAAAGGGCCTGATCCCTCTGCCAACTAGGAAATAGCAGACTCTGTATGACAAAGCTAAATCCCAGTGCACAGAAGGACCAGGTCCTTTAGCCGACTTGGATTTAGCCACAACCCTGTCAGCTGTGACAGCCTCTCTGCTTTTGGATTGGAGACCACGCGCATGACGCGGGGTGCCGATCGCTCCCATGGTAACCCGATGTCGTCATGACGACATCTGGGTTACTAGAGCTCAGAGACTTCCTGTTATGCCCAGTGCATGGCAGGAAATTTCTGAGGTTAGTGACAAATCCCTGCAGCGCTGACAGCTTCTTTAGCATGCAGATCTGCATGCCATATAAGGAATCAGCCTGCACAAATGAATGTCCCATAGTGGGACACAGTGTAAAAGTAAGAATTAAATACGATTTTTTTTTAAATAATACTAAAAATATTTAAAAAAATAAAAAAAAAAATCAATATTTATTATATCAATAAATATTTGAATAAAAAAATCTAAACAATAAAAGTACACATATTTAGTAACGACCCAACCTCTAAAACTGTCCCACTAGTTAGCCCCTTTAGTGAACCCCATAAAAAAACAAGGCAAAAAAACAATGCTTTATCATCATACCGCCGAACAAAAAGTGCAATAACACGCGATCAAAAAGACGGTTATAAATAAACATGGTACCGCTGAAAACGTCATCTTGTTCCACAAAAAACAAGCCGCCATACAGCATCATCAGTGAAAATGTAAAAAAGTTATACAGCGATGCAAAAATAATTATTTTTTATATAAAAAATTGTAGAAAAGCGCCAAAACATAAAAAAATGATATAAATGAGGTATCGCTGAAATCGGACTAACGCGAAGAATAAAACCACTTTATCAATTTTACCACAGGCGAAACGCTATAAAACACCCCAAAAGAAATTCATGAATTGCTGGTTTTTGTTCTCTCTTCCTCCCAAAAATCGTAATAAAAAGCGATCAAAAAAATGTCATGTGCCCGAAAATAGTACCAATAAAAACGTCAACTCGTCTTGCAAGACCTCACATGACTCTGTGGGTGAAAATATATGGAAAAATTATAGCTCTCAAAATGTGGTGATGCAAAAACTAATTTTTTTTGCAATAAAAAAGCGTCTTTTAGAGTGTGACAGCTGCAAAACATAAAAACCCGCTATAAATAGTAAATCAAACCCCCCTTTATCACCCCCTTAGTTAGGAAAAAATAATAAAATAGTATATATTTCCATTTTACCATTAGGGTTAGGGTTGGGGCTAAAGTTAGTGATAGGGTTTGGATTAGGGTAAGTGTTTGGATTAGGGTTAGGGTTGGGATTAGGGTTAAGGTTGGCATTAGGTTATGTGCACATGTCTGCGGAATTTTCTGCACAGAATCCGCACCTCTTGGCAGAAAATGCAGGTGTGTTTTTTATGCGGATTTGATGCGATTTTGATGCTTTTTTTTGAGGATTTGTATGCGTTTTTGTAAGCTAAATAAAGAAATGTTATTTAAAAAAAACAACAGATTTCTGATGTCATAGATAGATAGATAGATGATGATAGATAGATAATAGATAGATAATAGATAGATGATAGATAGACAGATATAGTGGATAGATAAAATGGTACATTAATAGTTAAAGACACACACACAAAATCTTCACGCAATATCTTTAATTTTAAAAAAATGGGAAAAAAATTACGTGGAGTACTGCGGCTAATCCGCGCGTTTTTTTCCGCAGCATGTGCACAACAAACCTGAATTTCCCATAGACTTACAATGGCTTTGAACTAGACTGCGGATCTGATGCGTTTCTGTGCGTCCAAAAACGCCATGGAAACGCATCTAAATCCGCAACGTGTGCACAGGTTTGTTGTTAGGGTTATAATTAGGGCTGGGATTAGGATTAGGGGTGTGTTGGGATTAGGGTTGGAGTAAGAATTGAGGTGTTTCCACTGTTTAGGCACATCAGGGGCTCTCCAAACGCGACATGGCGTCCGATCCCAATTCCAGCCAATTCTGCACTGAAAAAGTCAAATGGCACTCCTTCCCTTCCGAGCTATGCTGTGCACGCAAACAGTGGTTTACCCCACATATAGGGTATCAACGTACGAAATTGGACCCCAAATGTTGTTGTGCAATTTGTCCTGTTACCCTTGTGAAAATAATAAATTGGGGGCGAAAATATAATTTGTGAAAAAATTTTTTTTTTTATTTTTACAGCTCTACGTTATAAAAGTGTGTGAAGCACTTGGGGGTTCAAAGTGCTCACCACACATCTAGATAAGTTCCTTAGGGGGTATAGGTTGCAAAATGGTGTCACTTGTTGGGGGTTTCCACTGTTTAGGCACATCAGGGTCTCTTCAAACGCGACATGGCGTCCGATCTCAATTCCAGCCAATTTTGGTTGGAAAAAGTCAAATGGTGCTCCTTCCCTTCCGAGCTCTGCCATGTGCCCAAACAGTGGTTTACCCCCACATATGGAGTATCAGAGTACTCAGGACAAATTGTACAACAACATTTGGGGTCCAATTTCTCCTGTTACCTGTCACGCGGTCTTATGATATGTGTACGATGTCAGTAAACTATTCTTAAAAGAACAACACTCTATACAACATATAGATTAGCAACATCAGCATGTAAATATAGAATAGATTTACCTGACACGATATCCGTTGAACTCAGGGTTAATCTTGAGGACTTGATACACTGTCACAGGAAAGAGGAGGACCGGGGTCTAACCTGACCCTAAACTGGGGTCCTAACTAATCCCTCACCTTGGAGGTACTGATAATGGTTCAGAGGTCCAAGTCTCCAGCCTAACCCTGTCTCCTATCAGTCCCTGAACCCTGTAATCAGTCCTAAAAAGGATTCTGATTACCACCAAAGGGATATGGGCTGATCTCTGCTAAATACACCGATTAGACATATAAGACAGACTGGAGAAAACACAGACTTGCATACACACTCAAACACAGAAGGAACATAAATGATCTGGGATATTAAACTCTAAGCAAGGTGAGCTTAAAACAACTAAGGAGCTTAAGTCTATACAGATACAATCCTATCTGTGGTCTGCATGAAGAATTTCACTGGCAACTCCCAACACAGACAACCAGAGATTTAAAGGAAACCAATCAACAAATAATTAATTGCAGCCGGAAGAAACTGCACCCAGTCCCAGAACTGAGCACAGACAGAATTAACTCCCTAACTGCCAAACACAAAGAAACAGCAACTCAGCTGTGAGAAGTCAGAATGTGCAACCGCGACGATCTTCGTGGCGATGCACACATGACAGTACCCCCCCTTCTACGAGGGGCCTCCGGACCCTCAGGGCCAGGTTTGCCCGGGTGAGTTCTGTGGAAGGTCCGCACCAAACGATCTGCGTTAATGTCAGACGCAGGAACCCACGTCCTCTCCTCTGGACCATACCCCTTCCAATGCACCAAGTACTGAAGGGACCGGCGATTCAGACTTGAGTCAATGATCTTTGACACTTGAAACTCCAAGTTACCATTGACCACCACTGGAGGAGGAGGTAGAGGTGATGGTATGACTGGTGCCACGTACCTCTTAAGTAATGACTTGTGAAACACATTATGAATTTTAAACGTAGGAGGGAGGTCCAGACGAAATGCCACAGGATTAATTATGGAACTGATCCTGTATGGCCCGATGAATCTGGGGCCCAGCTTCCAGGAGGGAACTTTAAGTTTTATATTCCTGGTAGACAACCATACCAGATCGTTCACATTAAGATCTGGACCAGAAACTCTCCTCCTATCAGCCATACGTTTATAACAGTTCCCCATAGCACTCAGATTATTTAATACACCTCTCCACACTGAAGCAAGTGACGACGAGAAATGCTCCTCCTCAGGAACCCCAGAAGGGCCCCCCCCATTGAATGTACAAAACTGGGGATGAAAACCATATGCCCCAAAAAACGGGGACTTACCAGTGGACTCGCTTCGCCTGTTGTTAAGAGCGAACTCTGCCAGAGGCAAGAAAGAAGACCAGTCCTCCTGGTTCTCTGAGACAAAAACACCGAAGATAAGTCTCTAGGCTTTGATTCAGACGCTCTGTCTGACCATTGGTCTGCGGATGAAAAGCCGAGGAAAATGACAATTGCATCCCCCGACGTAAACAAAATGCCCTCCAAAACTTGGACACAAACTGAGACCCCCTATCTGACACCACATCAGAAGGCAACCCATGAAGTCTCACAATCTCCCCAATGAACACCTGCGCCAGAGTTTTAGCATTAGGGAGGGCAGGAAGAGCAATGAAATGTGCCATCTTACTGAACCTGTCAACAACCACCAGTATGACAGTCTTCCCTGACGACTGAGGAAGGTCCGTGATGAAGTCCATAGACAAATGAGTCCATGGACGCTCCGGAAGTTTCAAGGGTAAGAGGGTCCCAGACGGACGGGTATGAGGGGTCTTAGAGCGAGCACAAACCCCACAGGACGCGACAAAAGTTAAAACATCTTTATTAACGTTAGGCCACCAAAACCGGCGAGAAAGGAGATCTAAAGTAGCCTTACTCCCTGGATGTCCTGCTAAAGCAGAATTATGATGTGCCTCAATAACCTTTTGTCTCAACTGATTTGGGACAAACAGTCTCCCTGGAGGTCCTGCAGGGGCGTCCCCCTGAGCCTCTAACACCTCCTCCTCAAGCTCAGAACATACAGCCGACACTACCACCCCCTCCTGAAGGATGGGAATCGGGTCATCCATTTTCCCGGCCCCTGGGAAACTGCGAGACAAGGCATCCGCCTTAACATTCTTAGATCCAGGGCGATAAGTGACAACAAAATTAAACCTGGTAAAAAACAACGACCATCGAGCTTGTCTGGAATTCAGACGCTTAGCAGATTCCAAATACAGCAGGTTCTTGTGATCAGTAATGACGGTGACCGGGTGGACTGCCCCCTCCAAAAAGTGACGCCATTCTTCAAAAGCCAACTTAATGGCCAAAAGTTCCCTATTGCCGATATCATAATTCCTTTCGGCGGACGACAATTTTTTAGAAAAGAAAGCGCACGGATGCCATTTACCAGGGGACGGACCCTGGGACAATATTGCACCCACCCCTACGTCAGACGCGTCCACCTCCACAACGAACGGCTGTGATGCATCTGGTTGGATGAGAACGGGTGCCGAAGCAAAACATTTTTTCAAAGAGGAAAAAGCTTGGCAAGCTTTGTCCGACCATTTAGAAAAATCCGTCCCTTTTCTTGTCATGTCAGTGAGAGGTTTGACAACAGATGAGAAATTACAAATAAATTTCCGGTAGTAGTTAGCAAACCCCAGAAAACGCTGCAGAGCCTTAAGATCCTCTGGCTGATCCCATTCAAGCACTGCTCTCACCTTTTCAGGGTCCATACGGAAACCGGAGGCTGACACCAAGAAACCCAAAAACTGAAGTTCCTGTACGGCGAATACACACTTTTCCAGTTTGGCGTATAGTTTATTGTCTCGCAAGATCTGCAACACCTGTCTCACATGCTCCTGGTGAGACACAAGATCTGGTGAGTAAATTAAAATGTCATCCAAATATACGACCACAAACAGCCCCACCAGATGACGAAAAATGTCATTAACAAAATGTTGGAATACTGCTGGTGCAGTAGTCAGACCAAAAGGCATGACAAGGTTCTCATAATGTCCCTCCGGCGTGTTAAACGCCGTTTTCCACTCATCCCCCTCTTTTATCCTAATCAGATTATACGCCCCCCTGAGATCCAATTTAGAGAACCATTTGGCGCCAACAATTTGATTGAAGAGATCAGGAATCAGAGGGAGTGGATACGGATCTCGAACAGTAATCCGATTAAGTTCGCGGAAATCCAAGCAAGGGCGTAGGCCTCCATCTTTTTTCTTCACAAAGAAGAACCCCGCGGCCACTGGGGAAGATGAAGGTCTAATATGCCCTTTGGCCAGACTTTCCGAAATATAATCTTTCATAGCCTGCCTCTCAGGACCAGAAAGGTTATATAACCTAGCTTTAGGTAACTTAGCATCAGGAAGTAAATTAATAGAGCAGTCATACACGCGATGAGGAGGCAACTCCTGACACCCCTCCTCAGAGAACACATCCCCAAAGTCCTCCAAAAAAGGAGGCAAAGTACTAGGCACGACCGCACTGATGACTGTGTTCATGCAGTTACTTTTGCAAAACTCCCCCCATTGGCTTATATCTCTGGACTGCCAATTAATCACAGGGTTATGTTTAACCAACCAAGGAAGTCCCAACACAATAGGAGTAGGTAGACCCTCCAACACATAACAAGATAATAGTTCCCTATGTATTGCCCCTACCCGAAGGTCAATGTTATGAACCTCATGAACAAAGCTACCTTGGCCGAGAGGCCTGGCGTCAATGGAGAATATAGGGATCGGTTTGACCAATACACTCAGATGCATACCTTGAGCCTGAGCAAACTGAGCGTCAACCAGATTAGCCCCGGACCCACTATCAAGAAGAACAGAAAATCTCTCCACTCTCGTACCAACCACCACCTCCACTGGTACAAGGAACTGAGAAGAACTAGCGGACGAAATACATATTCCCAGGTTGTCGTCCACCACACAACCTGGGATTAACAGTTTTCCGGCGACTCTTTGCTCAACAAGGCACGGGATGGACATCCCCCAACAAAATGTCCCTCTTTCCCGCAGAAGAAACACCTTCTAGTCCTGCGGCGTACCGCCAATCCCCTCCTACGAAATGATGTCCCTCCCAACTGCATAGGCTCCTCCGAACAGACAAGGGGAACCTCAACATAAGGGACTTTAGTAGTAGGTGGAGTAACAACAGGGGGCGGAGTTACCTCGCACCTCTCCCGGAGCCGTCTATCAGTACGGATAGCTAGGGCCATAGCAGCCTCCAGTGATGGAGGAGAATCATACTGAGCCAAAACGTCCTTTAATTTGTCAGAAAGCCCATGACAAAACTGGCTTCTAAGAGCTGGGTCATTCCACTGAGTATCTGTGGCCCATCTACGGAACTCAGAAGCAAATTCCTCCGCCGGACGATCTCCCTGCTGTATCTTACGTAATTTTGTCTCAGCAAGAGAGACCCGATCTGGGTCATCATATACCAAACCCAGGGCAGTAAAAAATCGATCTACTGACTGTAGAGCCGGGGATCCCAGAGGAAGGGAGAAGGCCCAGGATTGAGGGTCCCCTTGTAGGAGCGAGATAACAATTCCCACTCTCTGCTCTTCACTCCCTGATGATCGAGGCCGAAGCCGAAAATACAATTTACATGCTTCCCTGAAGGTAAAAAATTTGTCTCGCCCACCAGTGAACCTGTCCGGGAGAGCTACTTTAGGTTCAAATCTGGTTTGCTCCGAGGGAGACAAAACTTTGGACTTAATGTCCGTCAGCTCCTGGATAATCCCTGCAACTGCAGAGCCAGCTGGGCTACTGGATCCATGGCAACTGGGAATAATTTTATTGGCCAGTGAAAATGTCACGCGGTCTTATGATATGTGTACGATGTCAGTAAACTATTCTTAAAAGAACAACACTCTATACAACATATAGATTAGCAACATCAGCATGTAAATATAGAATAGATTTACCTGACACGATATCCGTTGAACTCAGGGTTAATCTTGAGGACTTGATACACTGTCACAGGAAAGAGGAGGACCGGGGTCTAACCTGACCCTAAACTGGGGTCCTAACTAATCCCTCACCTTGGAGGTACTGATAATGGTTCAGAGGTCCAAGTCTCCAGCCTAACCCTGTCTCCTATCAGTCCCTGAACCCTGTAATCAGTCCTAAAAAGGATTCTGATTACCACCAAAGGGATATGGGCTGATCTCTGCTAAATACACCGATTAGACATATAAGACAGACTGGAGAAAACACAGACTTGCATACACACTCAAACACAGAAGGAACATAAATGATCTGGGATATTAAACTCTAAGCAAGGTGAGCTTAAAACAACTAAGGAGCTCTTTAACTTAAGTCTATACAGATACAATCCTATCTGTGGTCTGCATGAAGAATTTCACTGGCAACTCCCAACACAGACAACCAGAGATTTAAAGGAAACCAATCAACAAATAATTAATTGCAGCCGGAAGAAACTGCACCCAGTCCCAGAACTGAGCACAGACAGAATTAACTCCCTAACTGCCAAACACAAAGAAACAGCAACTCAGCTGTGAGAAGTCAGAATGTGCAACCGCGACGATCTTCGTGGCGATGCACACATGACATTACCCTTGGTAAAATAAAGCAAATTGGATCTGAATTAATTTTTTTGTGCAAAAAAATTAAACTTTAATTTTTTTTAAACATTCCAAAAATTCCTGTGAGGCACCTGAAGGGTTAATAAACTTCTTGAAAGTGGTTTTGAGCACCTTGAGGGTGCAGTTTTTAGAAATTGCTGGTCAACTTTTAACCCTTATAACTTCCTAAAAAAAAATTTAGGTTCCAAAATTGTGCTGTATGTAAAGTAGACATGTGGGAAAAGTTATTTATTAAGTATTTTGTTTGACATATCTCTGTGATTTAAGGGCATGAAAATTCAAATTCCAAAGTTATTACCTCATAAAGGGACAGTGGTCAGAATTGTAAAACTTGGCCTGTTCATTAACGTGCAAACCACCCTTGGGGGGAAGGGGTTAACAAAAAAAATTGTGATGTCATTTCCTTGTCCAACCTCTTCTTTTACATATTTCATTGAAAACCATAATATCATTACATACCAAGTTCAAATATAATGTTTACACACGCAAAACAAAATATAAGCAAATAAATTATATATATATACATATACAGTATATACATAGATCCATATATATGTATATACACTGCTCAAAAAAATAAAGGGAACACTCAAATAACACATCCTAGATCTGAATGAATGAAATATTCTCATTGAATACTTTGTTCTGTACAAAGTTGAATGTGCTGACAGCAAAATCACACCATAATCATCAATGGAAATCAAATTTATTAATCAATGGAGGCCTGGATTTGGAGTCACACACAAAATTAGAGTAGAATGTAATGTCCTTAAAACAAGTCAAAATGATGCTCAGAAGTGTGCATGGTCTTCAAGTGCCTGTATGACCTTCTATGCCTGTATGACCTCCCTACAATGCCTGGGCATGCTCCTGATGAGGCGGCAGATGGTCTCCTGAGGAATCTCCTCCCAGATCTGGACTAAAGCATCTGCCAACTCCTGGACAGTCTGTGGTGCAATGTGACGTTGGTGGATGGAGCAAGACATGATGTACCAGATGTGCTCAACTGGATTCAGGTCTGGGGAACGGTCGGGCCAGTCAATAGCTTCAGTGCCTTCATCTTGCAGGAACTGCTGACACACTCCAGCCACATGAAGTCTGGCATTGTCCTGCATTAAGGTACTGTCACACTAAACGAGATCGCTAATGAGTCACCGATTTCATGACGCAATAGCGATCTCGTTAGCGACGCAGCTGTGTGTGACATGTAGCAGAGATGTGGCCCCTGCTGAGATGTCGTTGATCGCTTATGAACATTCTGAGCCGTTTTTTGGTCGTTGGTGTCCCGCTGGTGAGCCTGAATCGCTGAGTGTGACACCCTTTATGAACGACTTCACCAGCGTCGCAGGTGGGACTAGGTTTTCCCAACAACAGCAGAGGTCGTTATTAGTGTTGAGCGATACTGCTCGATATCTAAAAATATCGGATCGGAATGGTATCGCCGATATCACTAAATATCGGCGATATCCGATTCCGACACCGGAAGTCCCATGTAAGTCTATGGGACCAAAATATCGCAACTAAAAAAAACCTTTATTTCCTTGTAAACACTAAATATACACACATAGAATACATATATATATATATATATATATATATATATACATGTCATTGTGACATATATATATACATATATGTATAGTTTATACACTTCTACATAGTAAAATATCCTCTGATTCAATTGCTGGGTAAAGCCGGCTTCTGTGAAAAGACAGAAGCACCCGACATGAAATGACACTTGGTGTACATAGGGTTAACCATGTCTTTTCATGTCGTTTGCAATCTGATTTGCACAAACAATTACATCAGTCTATGTGTGCAAAATTTCACACCTGTAGGGGTTAATTAAAGGTGTAAATTCGTTGTAAAAAAAACGGACTTTTTTGCTACGAATTTACACCTTTAATTAACCCCTACAGGTGTGAAATTTTGCACACATAGACTGATGTAATTGTTTGTGCAAATCAGATAGCAAAGGACATGAAAAGACATGGTTAACCCTATGTACACCAAGTGTCATTTCATGTCGGGTTCTGCATTTTCACAAAAGCCGTCAATTGAATTAGCGGCTATTATACTATGTAGAAGTGTATGAACTATAAATATAAATATATATATATGTGTCACAAATTCAATGACATGTATATTGTAGCCTTTCAGGGGGTTTTAGCTCTGAGATCGCTGTCTGGGTAGACAGAATGGCACGGAAACAGTTCATTCAGACAGCAATTATGGTAAAAACTGGCCACAACCAGTTTTATTAAAGTCCACAGCACACAGATAAAACAAAGCATAAACAAAAGACCTCGGCTTGTCTAGCCACTAATTACACTTAGATAGATGGCCCTCTCTATCCGGGACCCAGACTCTACCAGTCTGTGCCCAAAACAACACATATCACATATGTTACCAGTATGGAGCTTCACAGATACTCCTCCTGTGTCTGAAGGCACCTTCCATGACCAGACTTGAGAGAGATCCACTCCTATTCAGTAGTCATTATTCTGGAGGTTCACAGAGACACTCCTGTGTCCGGGGTCCTTCCTGCACCCAGACTGAGACGGCTCCCCTCCTCTTCAGTAATCATCAGCATGGAGGTTCACAGAGACACTCCTGTGTCCGGGGTGCTTCCTGCACCCAGACTGAGACGGCTCCCCTCCTCTTCAGTAATCATCAGCATGCATGCTCACAGAGACTGCTTCCTTGTGCCAGGACACCTCTCTGTGTCCAGGCTGAAGACAGCTCTAACACTCTTGGAGCATTCTCACAGAGACTGCTTCCTTGTGCCAGGACACCTCTCTGTGTCCAGGCTGAAGACAGCTCTAACACTCTTGGAGACACCTTCTGTGCCTGGACCCCTTGTCCAGACTGAATGAGCTCTCAGATTGTGTTTGCAGACACCTACTTCTGGTCTCCTAATCAAGACCTGAGTAGTTTCAGGCCTGTGCTGCAAGTGTGTGCTGAATGTGAGGTGTAGTGACCTTTCTCTACCACTAGGTTTACAAAGCCACACATTTCCCTTATACCTAGGCGAAATGCACACCCCATTCAACACACATTCCTTCACTGTCTCACATATCCCCTCCCTCTTCTCCAGACCGGAGGGCTGGTCATCCAGACCGGAGGGCTGGTCAACAATCCAACAGAGACAGTGACCTCTGGACCAGTCATGGCCCTCATCAACTTCATCCTCACCACTGTCATAGCCAACATCAGCTTTCTCTTCATCTGAAGCATCCGCACTACCCTGTACCCTCCCAGGCCTATGCTCTCTGCGGGCCTCGGGTATCCTGCACGGTTTCATCTTGACCTTAGGGCCGGGCTCATTTTCGATATAGTGCCTGGCCAGAGAAGTACGACCCGACACATCAGAACACTTCTGCTGACTCTTCCTCAGAAACTCACGTACCTCCTGTCCCCGGTGCACTGACCCTGTGTCACCAACTATCACAGAAGGTATAGGGGGTTTTTCACTTTTCTCCAGCTCCCCACTTTCAGGCTCTTCTGGCAAGACATGCCCAGAAGCCCCACCGTCCGTCCCACACTCTACTTCCTCAGTCACATCTGGCTCACTGTCAGGGCTATACCCTTCATTTTCATTCATATCCTGCTCACTTTCAGGAGTATAGAATTCATTCTCATTCATATCCTGCTCACTTTCAGGAGTATAGAATTCATTCTCATTCACATCCTGATCTGGAACCTTAGTTAACATGTCATCCACAACATTAACTTCATCATCTGGTCCCTCAAGTATGTGACTATGTGACAACCCCAGCACTACACTTCTATATAGTTCAGGTACTAGGAGCTGACTCACAACCTCTCCCTGGACTTCAGTGTTTATGGCAACATGAGAGAACCTCTCCTCAGAGTCAGGCTCCTGGGAAACCTCATTTAGAACAATCATATTTTCCTGTGCTGTTTTAAGAGAGGGTTCTCGCCACTGCTCACTCTCAAAACCGTCACAGGACACAGGCAAGTCAGGGACACTCTGTTCCCGAGAACCACCATCCTCGTCTCCCAACATCACCTGCAAAGGAATTTCATCACTATCACAGTCATCATTATTATCAACATCATTATCATGACTATGATCAGTATTATCATCACTATCATTACCAGCATCAGCACCATTTTCATGGTCATCATCATTATCAGGTTCATCATCATCATTAGCATTAACATCATCATTATCACATAATTTTAACATCCCACTAGCATCGTGTTCCGCCCCTCGGGACTGCGTACCCTCAGTAGGGGCTTCATCACACTGCCGGACTTATCTGTCTCAACCACGGCAGTTTTATGTTGCACATTAACTTGCGCCATTTGTTCAAACAGCGCCTCCATGCTGTCATCCATGCTGTCAGACTTCTCTGTCTTAACAACGGCAGTCTTCACTCAAGACATACACACTACACAGCTTTTTTCCACAGAAAATTCAGCCCTGCTGTGCAACCACTTTTTTTTTTTTTTTTTTCCTTTGCAAAGTCTATTAGGGCTACTGTCTCTTTAAGACTGCTCCACAAACTTTTATTTTGCTGCTGCACATTCCACAGTCATTTTCACAACAAGTTCAGCTTTGCTGTGCATACATTTTCTCTCTGCAGACCCTATCAGGGCCACTGTCTCTCCAAGACTGCTCCAAACAGACGTTTCTGCTGACACACACTTTTTTTTTTTTCTGTTGCTATTTCAATAGACTTCACCTTTAATGCTGTCTCTCGCCACTGTGCTGCATGCACACTCCAGCACTAACTGTACCAGGCCCTGCGCTGCCCGCATTCTCCACCAATTGTAGCCTTTCAGGGGTTTTAGCTCTGAGATCGCTGTCTGGGTAGACAGAATGGCACGGAAACAGTTCATTCAGACAGCAATTATGGTAAAAACTGGCCACAACCAGTTTTATTAAAGTCCACAGCACACAGATAAAACAAAGCATAAACAAAAGACCTCGGCTTGTCTAGCCACTAATTACACTTAGATAGATGGCCCTCTCTATCCGGGACCCAGACTCTACCAGTCTGTGCCCAAAACAACACATATCACATATGTTACCAGTATGGAGCTTCACAGATACTCCTCCTGTGTCTGAAGGCACCTTCCATGACCAGACTTGAGAGAGATCCACTCCTATTCAGTAGTCATTATTCTGGAGGTTCACAGAGACACTCCTGTGTCCGGGGTCCTTCCTGCACCCAGACTGAGACGGCTCCCCTCCTCTTCAGTAATCATCAGCATGGAGGTTCACAGAGACACTCCTGTGTCCGGGGTGCTTCCTGCACCCAGACTGAGACGGCTCCCCTCCTCTTCAGTAATCATCAGCATGCATGCTCACAGAGACTGCTTCCTTGTGCCAGGACACCTCTCTGTGTCCAGGCTGAAGACAGCTCTAACACTCTTGGAGCATTCTCACAGAGACTGCTTCCTTGTGCCAGGACACCTCTCTGTGTCCAGGCTGAAGACAGCTCTAACACTCTTGGAGACACCTTCTGTGCCTGGACCCCTTGTCCAGACTGAATGAGCTCTCAGATTGTGTTTGCAGACACCTACTTCTGGTCTCCTAATCAAGACCTGAGTAGTTTCAGGCCTGTGCTGCAAGTGTGTGCTGAATGTGAGGTGTAGTGACCTTTCTCTACCACTAGGTTTACAAAGCCACACATTTCCCTTATACCTAGGCGAAATGCACACCCCATTCAACACACATTCCTTCACTGTCTCACAATATATATATAATAATATATATATATATATATATATATATATGAGGTGTAAAATTGTTTAAAAAAAAATGCATGGGCTCCCGCCCTATTTTCGCAACCAGACAGACAAAGCCAGCGAATGGGGCAGATAATAATAGCCCAGAGAGGGACCATTATTTTTGGCCCCCCCTGGCTACTAACATCTGCCCCCAGACACCCCAGAAAAGACAAATCTATAATTAGATTCGCCCTTTCTGGCACTTTGCCCGTCTATTCCCATTGCCCTGTAGCGGTGGCGAATGGGTTAATATGGGGTTAAAGCCACATTGCAATTGAAAGGTGACCTTAAGCCAGGTTAATAATTGAGAGCTGTCAATTAGACAACTATCAATTATTAATCCTATTGCATGAAATAAAAATAAAACACACACACTTTAATTAAAAATCATTTTAATGAAATAAAGACACATGTTTTTGACCATCTTTTATTTGACTGCAAAAACCATTTCCTGTAATAAAAATAAAATAAAAAAGCAAAATTATTCTTACCTATCCCATGCACAGTCAGGTCCCACGGTGTAATCCTTCAGAAAGGGTTAATGTTTACTGCAGGGACCGCAGCTAATGCTGCAGCCTCACAGTAAACCCCCAAATGAATGAGTTCCTCTCCTGGCTGACAGGAGAGGAAGTGGAAAGCTTAATTGATTGCTTTCCACTTTCACTTCAGTTCAGCCAGGGACACAATCAGTGACGTCAGAGGGAACTGATTAACAAAAATAGGGGTTCCCTTCGAATAAAAATTGGCGTGGGGTCCCCCTATTTTTGTTAACCAGCCAGATGAAGCAGACCGCTGAGGCCTGGATTTTCAGGCTGTTAAGGAGCCAAGATCCATGGACCTTGCCAGCCTGATAATACCAGGCCACAGTAGTCTGCATATCTTGGCTGATTAACAAAAATAGGGGATCCCCTCGAAAAAAATTGGCGTGGGGTCCCCCCTATTTTTGTTAACCAGCCAGATGAAGCAGACCGCTGAGGCCTGGATTTTCAGGCTGTTAAGGAGCCAAGATCCATGGACCTTGCCAGCCTGATAATACCAGGCCACAGCAGTCTGCATATCTTGGCTGATTAACAAAAATAGGGGATCCCCTCGAAAAAAATTGGCGTGGGGTCCCCCCTATTTTTGTTAACCAGCCAGATGAAGCAGACCGCTGAGGCCTGGTTTTTCAGGCTGGTAAGGATCCAATATCCATGGACCTTGCAAGCCTGATAATACCAGGCCACAGCAGTCTGCTTAGCTTGGCTGGTTAACAAAAATAGGGGATCCCCTCGAAAAAAAAACGGCGTAGGGGTCCCCCTATTTTTGTTAACCAGCCAAGTAAAATGCAGACTGCTGCGGCCTGGTATTAAAAGACTGTCAAGGCCCATGGATTCTGGCCCTCAACAGCCTGATAATACCAGGCTACAGCAGCCCCACATTTGGCGCATCAAAAGATGTGCCAATTGTGGCACTTTACCCGGCTCTTCCCACTGCCCTGTAGCGGTGGCAAGTGGGGTAATAAGGGGTTAATGTCACCGTTGATTGCATGGTGACAATAAGCCCGGTTAATAATGGAGAGGTGTCAATAAGACACTGATCCATTATTAATCCCAAAGTTATTAAATGTATAAAAAAAAGACAAAGCAAGAAAAAAGTCTTTTAATGAAATAAAAGAGACAACACAGTTTTCATTAATTTTATTATACACTCATTCCTGCGACGCCATCGATCTCCTGTAAAAAAAGAAAAAAAACAAACCAACAGTATACCACCTGTCCGACGCAGTCCATAGTAACGACAGTCCCACGACGATCCAGCTCTGCTACATCGCAATGACAGGCAGAGCCTGTCATCGCGACGCAGCACAGCTGATTACCTGCTTCCCCGGCGGTGACGTCATCGGACTGACTGCTTTACGGCCGGGATTACCCAGCAGTCACTGCAGTTATCGCGAGAAACTGCATGTGACCGCCGGGGAAAGATGATGGCGGCCATGAAGCAGTCCAGCCCGTGACCGCCGGAGATCTTCTGCCAGGTAAGTGCCGCTGACTCCTGACAGACCCGACCGACGGACACTGACAGTGACAGTGACAATCCCGATTCCGGTATCCGATAAGACGAAAATATCGGAACTAAGTATCGAAAGGCCGATAGAGCTAATATCGGCTGATACCCGATACTTGCGGTATCGTATCGCTCAACACTAGTCGTTATACAGATCACTGATGAGCTGTGTTTGGAATCTAACTAGCGATCACATAGCGATCGCACCAGCGATCTCGCCAGGTCGTGTCGTTGTCGTGATCGCTGGTGCGATCGCTAAGTGTGACAGTGCCTTTAAGAGGAACCCAGGGCCAACCGCACAAGCATATGGTCTCAAAAGGGGTCTGAGGATCACATCTTGTTACCTAATGCCAGTCAGGCTACCTTTGGCGAGCACAAGAAGGGCTGTGTTGCCCTCCAAAGAAATGCCACCCCACACCATTACTGACCCACTGCCAAACCGGTCAAGCTCAAGGATGTTGCAGGCAGCAGATCGCTCTCCACAGCGTCTCCAGACTCTGTCATATGTACTCAGTGTGAACCTGCTTTCATCTGTGAAGAGCACAGGGCGCCAGTGGCGAATTTGCCAATCCTGGTGTTCTGTGGCAAATGCCAAGCGTCCTGCACGGTGTTGAGCTGTGAGCACAACCCCCATCTGTGGACATTGGGCACTCAGACCATCCTCATGGAGTCGGTTTCTAACAGTTTGTGCAGACACATGCACATTTGTGGCCTGCTGGAGGTCATTTTGCAGGGCTCTGGCAGTGCTCCTCCTGTTCCTTCTTGCACAAAGGCACAGGTAGTGGCACTGCTGCTGGGTTGTTGCCCTCCTACGGCCCCCTCCGCGTCTCCTGGTGCACTGGCCTGTCTCCTGGTAGCGCCTTCAGCCTCTGGACATTACGCTGACAGACACAGCAAACCTTCTTGCCACAGCTCGCATTGATGTGCCATCCTGGATGAGCTGCACTACCTGAGCCACTTGTGTGGGTTGTAGAGTCCGTCCCATGCTACCACGAGTGTGAAAGCACAACTAACATTCAAAAGTGAGCAAAACATCTGCCAGAAAGCATTGGTACTGAGATGTGGTCTGTGGTCTCCACCTGCAGAACCACTTTTATTGAATGTGTCTTGATAATTGCCAATAATTTCCATCTGTTGTCTATTCCATTTTCACAACAGCATGTGAAATTGATTGTCAATCAGTCTTGCTTCCTAAGTGGACAGCTTGATTTCACAGAAGTTTGATTTAACAGTGTCACCAGCAAAGCACCCCACACAATCACATCACCTCCTCCATGCTTCACGGTGGGAACTAGGCATGTAGAGTCCAGCCGTTCACCTTTTCTGCGTGCAAAACAGTAATCAAAGCAAAAGGTGGCTACTTTGAAGAACCTAGAATATAAGACATATTTTCAGTTGTTTCACACTTTTTTGTAAAGTGTAATGTATAATTCCACATGTGTTAATTCATAGTTTTGATGCCTTCAGTGTGATTTTACAATTTTCATAGTCATGAACATACAGAAAAATCTTTGAATGAGAAGGTGTGTCCAAACTTTTGGTCTGTACTGTATATATATATATATATATATATATATATATATATATATATATGCATTGTGGTGTAGTGACTAATGTGGCACCTAGGGGGCGCTGTATAAGTTGCTCAAATTATGCATGGAGGCATGAGATGGATGGGAAACCAGTCCCTGGTATGGTGCTGAATAGAAAGTATGTGTCGCAGAGCTATTCTGTGCTGTAGGTCAGTAATGTTGTTCTGGGACTTGTAGTCCCATAAGAGTTATGATTATTGTTAAGGGTGAACCTACAGGGTTAGCTTGTAAGCTGGGTGGGACTTGCTAACCACACATACACCGCCCACTGGTGGTGGGAGAATGAATGTTACATACTGGTGATTGTATGTGTTGTGAAGGACCTGGGATGAGGTCATGAACAGGTGACCAGACCATGTGCTTCATGCCTTGGCTTGGGGAGGGGCTACAGGTATGAAAGACAGTGTTTGGCACATGGTGAGGAGATTGAGTTGGAGACTGAGGAGTCTCTGGAAGTCTGGCTGAGACAGTGGAGAATGGTTATAGACTAAAGGTACTGCCACACTAAACAATCCCGCTAGCGATCTCGTTAACGTCGCATACTAATGAGATCGCTAGCGTGATTGTTATAATATCGCTAGTAGCTGCCTAATTTAGCGATGTCGTTAAGGACGCTATCGCGGTTAGCGATCTCCTTAACGACTTTGGCGGTACAAAAACACTGCACATCGCTAACAAAAAGGTGCCACACTCAGCGATATATGCTCACCAGCGGGACGCCAACGATAAAAATAGGGTCCAGAACGATGTGAACGATGAACGAGATCACAGCAGGGGCACAGCAGGGGCCACGTCGCTAGTACATGCCACACACACCGGCGTCACTAACGAGATCGCTAAATAGTGACGTTTTTTAGCGATCTCGTTAGCGACGCTGTTTAGTGTGGCATACCCTTAAGGAGTCTCTGAGATTGAGTTGGAGACTGAGGAGTCTCTGGAAGTCTGGCTGATACTGTGGAGAATGTGTTATAGACTAAGGAGTCTCTGAGATTGAGTTGGAGTTTGTGGAGAGTGTGTCCTGCACAGGGCTGCCTGGAAGGTTCCTGGAAGGTCGGTTGGTGTTGGAAGATCCTGGGGTTGGATCGGATTCCTGGAAGCACGTGGTGAGACTAGGAACTTGGTAGCCGGGGTGTTGCACGGGGGTCCTGAATAGCACCCGGACAGGACACATGTGTGCGGAGCCTGTGACTGTCCCACACTGAGAACCATGCGGTTCTATTGAGGAGTTTGGCTGGAGTCAGCCTGGAAGTGACTTTCTGTTACAGTGTGTCAGTGAGCACCGGAAGCGAGTCCAGATCACCCGGCAAGGCACCTGGCGGTCCCTGCTAGCTTGCAGCCGCTTAGTCAAGCCCGTCCCATGCAAGGGTGCGTCTGGGAACAGTAGTTTGCAAAGCTGGAATGCATTGATGTTTTTGTGATGTTTTGTTACCTGGTGTTAAAGAGACAGTAAAACAATTGATTTTGGACTAAAAGCCTGTGTGTTGCCTCATAACTGCGGTCTGGCCCTTGCCTACCAGAGCGAATCCCTACTGTTTGGTGGAGAATGCGGGGGCATACGCAGTGAGGTCAGGCTGTTTTTTTTTTTGTGGATGTTTTTTTTTTTCTCTGCATAACAAATAACCAGGTGAAGACGTCTGGCTGTAACCCGGTGGGGTTACGAAGGTGTCAAGCGGCTGGCTGTAACTCGGTGAGGTTACAAAGGTTGCTGTGGATCAGGGGGTCCACGAAGATGGCGCAGCGGAAGCGTGCAGAGACTGGTGGTAGCGGGAGCTACCGGGACACTTGCAAGAAGAGGTTCTGCAGTAGCAGCAGCTTGTGAGCGGCAGTCGGAGGTGCCGGAGGTTGGTGGCTGCCACAGCAGCGGTGTTGGTGCCAGAAGGAGCTGGTGGTGTAATAGGACAGTGTGAAACAGGTCACACAGACTCTTAAAGGGCTAGTAACAGCCCAAAAGAAATAAAACTGTACTGTGGGAGTTGTGCCTAGGGAAACTGTGGGGGAGTCCACAGGGTATATCCCAGAGTGGGCTAGTGGTCTAAACGGGGCGTTAACTCACCAGCAGGGATGGGGGTAAAAAGGGGGTGGAGTGTCCCAACGGTAAAGGGGTGGTGCCGGCGAACTGTTGCCCGGGGCAAATATGTTATGTGTGTCCAGTTTGTCGTATGAACTATCCACCAGGCGCCAGGCTACGTGGGTGTGACCTGCCGGTAAATAATGAAGATATGGTTGGGCTGATCGACCCGGGGAGTCCGGTGACGTTAGTGAGAGTTGCACCTACGGGGTCTCAAATACCCGGTAGAAAGGTCGGGGTTACCTGCATTCATAGGAACACTAAGGAGTATCCCGTGGCGAGGGTAAATTTGGAGACAGGCTGGGACATGAGGGAACAGGATGTCTCTATAGTCCCAAATTTGGTATATTCAGTAGTTATAGGTCGGGACTCTACACTGTTCTCCAGCTTGTGGGAGCCGGGAGTTCCTCTACAGCCACTGAATAGAGGTCTCCGTACTGTTGGGGCAATGTGTATTAGTACAGTGACACCTCCCAAAGTGGACGGGTCTGACCAACTCGGTGACATAGTAGACGATGACACAAGTGGAAAGGGTGCGGCTACCCAACGAACAGACCTGAAGTCTCTTGACGGGTGCCAGGTGGGAGGTGACTCAGATTGTGACTCAGACTGTGACTCTAATAGAGAAAGGGAGTACAGTGAGGAAAAGCCCCACAAGGAGAAAAAATCCTCCTGTCGTAGGAGTCACAAAGGGCGCAAGGCGCCGGAACACAATGTATGTGCTAAGGATGGTGTGATGATACTGCAAGCTTCATTTCTTGTGCTGTTTCCAGAACTTTCCCCATAGTACTACAACCCCCACCGTTTGCAAGCACAGGGCAAAGTTACCCCTCCCTCCTTTTCTCTGCAGCTCACGCTTCCCTTCCCCCCTCCCAACCTGCAGTCAAGCTCAGTGTAACCTGAGCTACCAGTGCTGGAAGTTTTGCCGCTTCACCGCAGGGGTCCCCATTGTCAGCAACATGTGCTCTCCCTACCATAGCGGCCATTTTGGAGACTTCATTCTGTTTTGGTTATAACACGGTGGGGATTTGCGTCAGAAACACGAAAGTTACTGTTTTGAAGCCTGTGTCCATGGGCATCGTTCCCGTGATACTGGTGAACCCGTAACTCCAACAGAACCCGAGAAATGGAATTCTCTGATTCCCCATGAACTAGCTCAGCCAAGTTTGGACTCATTTGAACTGTCATTTTAAAGTAAGATCATTGATAGGTCTGCCGTTATTCTGCTAGGCTCACAGGACGAGGGATGGACCTTATGATATTTCAGAGCTCAAATCATACACTTCTGTCCCTGGGAGGTGGCCAGAAAAACCAGCCCCTTTTGTGAGGTCAGCAGCCCCAGGTATAAATCCTGTGGCGAGCCCCCCTTTCTCATTCCTTGCTGTGACGTCTTGACTAAGAGATCTGCAAATGAACTATGACGTGTGGCTCCTCCCCCAGCCAGTCTTGCCTATAACTACCATGTGAGTGATTTTCATCTGTAATCCTATTTTATTTTATAACTGCATTTGTACATAACGATATTGTCTCAGTTTGTTCCATCTTTTTATATTGTATAAGCACTGCCTGTCTTTTTAAGGAATAAACCTATAAATTTATTAGTTTGTTTCTCCTGCTCTATAAACGAATTTGCACGCGCCTGAAGTACTACGCTACTGTTTTGGGGTTGCTACGGACCCTCTTGATAAATTGTTCCAAGTAAACCGTGGCTGGTGGCAGCTATAAAGAAGGGGTGTAAAGTGTTGACCTATGGGGTGGCGTTGGCGGTGACGGAGCGGGTTTTATAAGTGTATTACCCGGCTGCGGCTCGGAGTAATTATAATTCCCTCACTGCAGCGTGCCCAATAGCCAGCACACATCCAAGTGACCCGTCTGGCGAATAATTATCCTAGGTGCAGTTTCCTGACTGACCTGAGGGTAAGGGGGGCGCCAGAGAGCTGCAAGTTCCTAAGTGGAAGTGGGATAATTATAAATCCCTGCAGTTTACTGGGTCAGACGGCAGCAGCCGTCGTGTGTGTGCACGTTTCATCACATATTGGTGGCAGAGCGGTGGGATTATAGAGCATTAGTGATCTGGTTTGAGCAATCATTCCATTCACTAAAAAACTTGCACGGTTCTTCAGCGACCCTGCAACTAAAGTTTTGGAGAACAGACTCAGTGTTTATTAGTCCTGAGACAATTGTGTGTACTTGCGGTTACCCCTCCCTTCTCTTTGTTTTTCTATCCTATCTTTTATTTGGCAATGGCGAGGATGGGAGAAGCGTGGTGTAAACTGCAGAAAAAGGACACTCTTGCTGGAATATGCATTTCCCGAGGCCTTGACCCCATGGGCCAAACCAAAGCTCAACTGATCAAGGTCCTGATGTCACAGGACCACGCTGAGAGCGAGGAGGGCACAGAAGCCGGCCCAAGCCAAGGTGGGGCGGCAGCAGAGTCCCAAACCCTGCAGGCTTACACCCAGGGCGGGTTGGACCCTTACCTGCAGGCGGCCCTGGAGGAACTCCCCACCGACGACCGGGGGGAGCGCCTGAAGCTGATTCAGCAATACCAGCAGGAGGCCCGAGCCGAGCGCCAAGCCCAGCGAGAGGCCGAGCGGGAGGCTGAGAGAGCTGAGCGGGAAGCTCAGAGAGCCCATGAACTGGAGCTGCTCAGACAAGGGGCAACGCCCTCCACAGCCCTGAGCGGTACACCCAGCAGCTCTCAGAGTCCGAAGCCCCGGCCGGAGCACTTTCCCGTGCTGGAAAGGGACGGAGACTTGGACTCTTTTCTGCGGGCCTTTGAGAAAGTCTGCAGACAGTACCGGCTGCCTGCCGACCAATGGGCCAGGTACTTGACCCCCGGGCTAAAGGGCAAAGCTTTGGAGGCGTTCGCTTCCCTCGCGCCAGATCAAGACAGTGACTATGAGGCCATCAAGCAGGCCCTGATTGCCAAGTACCAGCTAACCCCTGAGGTATACCGAAAGAAGTTCCGGAACCTCCAACGTGGCCCACACGACAGTTATAGCGATGTGGTGCAAGGACTCAGGAACCACTTTGACCAGTGGATCCATGGACTGTCAGTTGACACCTATGAGGAGCTGAAAGACCTGATGATCAAAGACCAGTTCCTGCATCTGTGCCCAGCTGAGGTCCGACAGTTCATCCTGGACCGAGAACCAGAGGACGCGGTCACAACAGCCCGGATCGCCGACAGCTATGAGGCCAACCGGGAACCCGAGGTGCGGAAGCCCGTCACCACCCGCTGGGGAGGGGGTAAGCCTGCAACTAACCCCAGTGCCCCTGCCAGCCATCCCTCTGGAGGCACTATCCCCTTTGCCAGCGCCAGGCCTACATCAGACCCCCGCCAGTGTTTCTCCTGTAAACGGACAGGACACATCAGCGCCACTTGTCCGGAGAGGCAGAAGAACCCCCAGCCAAGGCCTCCGGGCCCAACGCCTCTGTTCTTTTGGTGGGTGGTGTGGTGGGGAGGGTTGATGACAATGTGCAGCCCGTCCGCGTGGGGACCCGTCTTGCTACAGGCCTCAAGAACACCGGGGCTGAACGAACCCTCATCCGACCCCAACTGGCGGCCCCTGAAGAGTTGATTCCGGGGAAAACCTTAACTGTCACAGGGATTGGGGGCGTCCACTACCCCTTGCCGATAGCCTGAGTTTTCATTGACTGGGGTGCCGGGAGCGGGGTGAAGGAAGTGGGGTGTCCGAAAACCTGCCCACTGATGTTTTATTGGGGACTGATCTGGGGAGGATGGTGGCGTACTATGTCCCTGACACCCCTTCCCAATCTGATGATAAGGTTAACGTTAACCATGATGTTGATGTTGATGATGATGGGAAACTGATTGTGTTACCTGCTAATGCTTTGCGAAGTGATGATGCAACTGATAACCTTTCTTTCCCTAGGAATGATGTTGATAGTGATGTATCTGTGCCATCTGAATCTGTTAACCCTTTCTCTGAAGTGGTAGATGTGTCCACAGGTACAGGAGCGTTCAGTCCCGTCGCTCTGCGGAGTGAGACGGCTGAGGAACCCCTAGCAGGAGCAAGCGACAGTGCTCAAGGAAATGGGGAGGTGCATGGGAACCGGGAGGAAGGTGACGCCATGACACTGACCAGTGCCACCGAGGAAGGTAACTGGCCCATAAGTAGCACTGCTCCTGAAGTGTTGGGGGTGGATGGGGAGGTAGAGCCCATAGCAGAGCAGGCTGATGGGTCTATAGAAACCCCCGGGGAGACGGCATATGTAGCTGCTGTCACCCGCAGTCAGAGTGCCCGGATCGCAGGTAGCGCCCTACCATCTGGACCCTCCTCCGCTACAGGAGAGACTGAACCACAGTTGGACCCAGAGCCGGTCCCAGAGGGTCCCAGTGAGGAAGGAACCCTGACGTCACTTCTGGCTGCCTCCAGCCAGGAGTTCCAGGCCGCTCTGCACTCAGATGCGAGCCTGGAGAACTGGAGACACCTCGCCGAGACGCCCACCTCCGTGACTGATAAGGAGAGGGTGTTCTGGGAACGAGGAAGGTTTGTACCGGGAGACAGTACCCGGAGATTCCCAAAAGGAGTGGTTGAGGGAAAAACAGCTGGTCGTCCCGCACCAGTTCCGAGGTGAGTTGTTGAGGATTGCCCATGAGATTCCACTCGCTGGACACTTGGGGATCAGCAAAACTAAGGCACGGCTGTCTCAACACTTCTATTGGCCCAAGATGGGGACAGATGTGACTAACTACTGCCGCTCCTGTATCACCTGTCAAAGAGTGGGGAAGGCGGGGCCTGCTCTTAAGGCTCCCCTGATCCCGTTGCCAGTGATAGAGGAGCCTTTCCAGAGGATCGCGGTGGACATTGTTGGCCCGCTGGCCGTCCCCAGCAGCTCTGGAAAGCAATACATCCTTACTGTGGTAGACTACGCTACCCGGTACCCGGAGGCAGTAGCTCTGTCCTCAACTAGGGCAGATAAGGTGGCGGATGCACTGGTGACCATCTTTTCACGGGTAGGATTTCCAGGGAGATGCTTACCGATCAAGGGACCCAATTTATGTCTCGCCTAATGAAGGCTCTCTGCAGCAAAATGCAGGTGACGCGTATGGTATCGAGTGCGTATCACCCACAGACCAATGGTTTGTGTGAGCGCTTTAACGGTACCCTCAAACAGATGCTCCGCATGCTGGTTGAGACCCAGGGACGCGATTGGGAGCGGTACCTCCCACACCTGCTATTTGCCTACAGAGAAGTCCCGCAGGCCTCGACGGGGTTCTCCCCCTTCGAGCTCCTGTATGGTAGGCGAGTCCGGGGACCCCTTGGGTTGATAAGAGAATCCTGGGAAGATGAGCCAAACCCCACGGAATTGTCCATCGTGGATTATGTCATGCGCTTCCGCGACAAGATGCAGACCTTGACGCAGTTGGTGCATGACAACATGACGCAGGCTCAGACTGACCAGAAGCACTGGTACGACCAGAACGCCCGGGAGCGGACCTACCAGGTGGGTCAAAAGGTGTGGGTGCTGGTCCCCGTACCAAAGGATAAGCTTCAGGCAGCCTGGGAAGGCCCGTACGTCGTGCACCAACAGCTCAACCCAGTCACCTACGTGGTCACGCTTGACCACACTCGGGGTTGGCGCAAGGCCTTTCACGTCAACATGATGAAGGCCCATCACGAACGTGAAGCCTGCGTCCTACCGGTCTGCAATCTGCCCGAGGACGGGGAAGAGGATCCCCTCCTGGACATGCTGGCCCAAGCCCAGGCCAATGGGTCCATTGAGGACATGGAGGTAAATGCCTCGCTAACCGTCTCCCAGCGGTTGCAGTTGCTGACCACTCTGGAACCCTTCCGGGCCGAGTTCACAAACCGACCCGGAAGGACCAAGTTGGCAGTCCACGAGGTGGACACCGGGAATCGCGCCCCGTTACGGCGGACAGCTTATCGGATCTCTGAGGAAGTGCAGCAGATTATGCACCAGGAGATCCAGGAGATGTTGCAGCTGGGGGTGATCCGGCCGTCCAAAAGCGCGTGGGCCTCACCTGTAGTTCTCGTGCCAAAAAAGGATCGGACCACCCGGTTCTGCGTGGACTACAGGGGGCTCAACGCCATCACTACCTCTGATGCACACCCAATGCCACGCATCGAGGATCTGCTGGAGCGGTTGGCGAATGCCAAGTACATATCCATCATGGATTTGAGCCGGGGATACTGGCAGATTCCCCTGAGCCCTGCGGCGCAGGAGAAATCTGCCTTTATCACCCCTTTTGGACTGTACGAGTCCACGGTCATGCCTTTCGGCATGAAGAATGCCCCTGCCACTTTTCAGCGGATGGTCAACCACCTGCTTCAGGGACTGGAGGAGTACGCTGTGGCGTACCTGGACGACATTGCCGTCTTCAGTTCCACCTGGGAGGAACACCTTCAGCATCTCCAGGAGGTGCTCAAGCGTATTCACCAGGCAGGTCTGACCATCAAGCCGGGAAAATGCCAGATGGGCATGAGGGAGGTCCACTACCTGGGGCACCGGGTAGGTGGGGGTTCCATGAGTCCAGAGCCCGAGAACGTGGACGCGATCGTGTCCTGGCCCACCCCCAGGACCAAAAAGCAGGTGAAGTCCTTCCTGGGCACTGCAGGGTACTATAGGCGTTTCGTACCGAACTATAGCGCCATTGCAAAACCCTTGACGGACCTCACCAAGGGCGGTCTACCCCAAACAGTCAGCTGGACAGATGGCTGTGAGGCGGCATTCCGAGCTTTGAAAACAGCCCTGTGCAGCTCTCCGGTGTTGAGAGCCATCGACAGCAGTCGGCCCTTCCTGGTACAGACTGACGCCAGCGAATTTGGCCTCGGTGCTGTACTCAGCCAGGTTGATTCGGGGAACCAGGAGCACCCCGTGTTGTACCTGAGCCGGAAACTTCTGCCAAGGGAAGTGGCATACTCCACCATCGAGAAGGAGTGCCTGGCCATGGTCTGGGCACTGCAACGTTTGCAGCCCTACCTGTACGGGCGCACCTTCAAGGTAGTCACCGACCACAACCCTTTGAGCTGGCTGCACACAGTGTCCGGAACCAATGGTAGGTTGCTACGCTGGAGCCTTGCCCTGCAGCAGTATGATTTTGCCGTGTAACACAAGAAAGGCAGTGATCATGGGAATGCTGATGGGTTGTCCCGACGTGGCGAACCCGCTGAGGTGCGCATGGCGGATTACCGAGAGGTCATGCCTCCGTAGCGCCCTCTAAGGGGGGGAGGTGTGATGATACTGCAAGCTTCATTTCTTGTGCGGTTTCCAGAACTTTTCCCATAGTACTACAACCCCCACCGTTTGCAAGCACAGGGCAAAGTTCCCCCTCCCTCCTTTTCTCTGCAGCTCACGCTTCCCTTCCCCCCTCCCAACCTGCAGTCAAGCTCAGTGTAACCTGAGCTACCAGTGCTGGAAGTTTTGCCGCTTCACCGCAGGGGTCCCCATTGTCAGCAACATGTGCTGTCCCTACCATAGCGGCCATTTTGGAGACTT
Source organism: Oophaga sylvatica (assembly GCA_033576555.1). Classification (NCBI taxonomy): domain Eukaryota; kingdom Metazoa; phylum Chordata; class Amphibia; order Anura; family Dendrobatidae; genus Oophaga; species Oophaga sylvatica. The sequence goes on along the minus strand of JARQOD010000757.1, from coordinate 49,874 downwards.
CATTCTGTTTTGGTTATAACACGGTGGGGATTTGCGTCAGAAACACGAAAGTTACTGTTTTGAAGCCTGTGTCCAGGGGCATCGTTCCCGTGGTACTGGTGAACCCGTAACTCCAACAGAACCCGAGAAATGGAATTCTCAGATTCCCCATGAACTAGCTCAGCCAAGTTTGGACTCATTTGAACTGTCATTTTAAAGTAAGATCATTGATAGGTCTGCCATTATTCTGCTAGGCTCACAGGACGAGGGATGGACCTTATGATATTTCAGAGCTCAAATCATACACTTCTGTCCCTGGGAGGTGGCCAGAAAAACCAGCCCCTTTTGTGAGGTCAGCAGCCCCAGGTATAAATCCTGTGGCGAGCCCCCCCTTTCTCATTCCTTGCTGTGACGTCTTGACTAAGAGATCTGCAAATGAACTATGACGTGTGGCTCCTCCCCCAGCCAGTCTTGCCTATAACTACCATGTGAGTGATTTTCATCTGTAATCCTATTTTATTTTATAACTGCATTTGTACATAACGATATTGTCTCAGTTTGTTCCATCTTTTTATATTGTATAAGCACTGCCTGTCTTTTTAAGGAATAAACCTATACATTTATTAATTTGTTTCTCCTGCTCTATAAACGAATTTGCACGCGCCTGAAGTACTACGCTACTGTTTTGGGGTTGCTACGGACCCTCTTGATAAATTGTTCCAAGTAAACCGTGGCTGGTGGCAGCTATAAAGAAGGGGTGTAAAGTGTTGACCTATGGGGTGGCGTTGGCGGAGCGGGTTTTATAAGTGTATTACCCGGCTGCGGCTCGGAGTAATTATAATTCCCTCACTGCAGCGTGCCCAATAGCCAGCACACATCCAAGTGACCCGTCTGGCGAATAATTATCCTAGGTGCAGTTCCCTGACTGACCTGAGGGTAAGGGGGGCGCCAGAGAGCTGCAAGTTCCTAAGTGGAAGTGGGATAATTATAAATCCCTGCAGTTTACTGGGTCGGACGGCAGCAGCCGTCGTGTGTGTGCACCGTTTCATCACAGATGGTAATAAAGAAAAACCTATGACTGATGCGATTGTACAAGATGTGAGTACGTTTCCAGACCCTGAAGAGCCGGAGAGGGTGGAGCCTCAAGAAAGGTTGACGGGGTCAGATAAGAAAGGCGCCAACGCTGTACAGTTGGAGCAGGTGCGCCACTGGTGGAGGCCGAGGTTGCGGACATAAAGCAGAACATGGCTAACAAAGTGTCTGGTGAGAAGCAAAAGTCGGCTGAACTAAAGACCATGAAGGAGCAGATCGAACAAGAAAAGGCCATGAGGCAAACTGTGGTGTCAGGGACACCACACTGCACATGCTCACTGAGCCAGTGCACGTGTCCTGAGTGAACCAACTGTGCCCCAAGATACCTGTAGACGTGTGTTTCTGTAGAACAGGACCTTCCGCAGCATGTGACTGCCAAGGGGCGGAGCCAGCCACACTTCTCTCAGAGGCAGCAGTAATGAATGATGTGTACTGCAGACTAACAGGACCTGCAGCACATGACTGCTGGGGGCGTGGCCTAAGCTCCAGAGATCTAGGAACTGCAGGAAAACTCCTAGCAGGGTAACTACAAGATAAAGTTACCAAGGGGCAAAGACAGGGACGAAAACCAGGACAGGCCGAGATCAGAGCACAAGATAGCACGACAGTACCAAAGGATTAGACAGAACGGATAGTGAGGACGTAGCAATAGATCAGTAAACCAGAGCGGGCAATAGACAGTACAATAGGGACAAAACTGTAATGGAGTATCGATAGCCAAGCCAGGAGGTCAGAACCGGAGAAGACAATATAAGCAAAACGAGAGACAGAGAGCAGAGTGAGCAAACAGACCGGATCATACACAGGAGTCAAACAAGCAGAGCAGTATACACGCAAACCAGGGGGGTCAAATACATAGTCACAACGAAAGTATAGCTGACAGAGAATCTCCCTCTGGACTGGGTATAAATACCCTCCCAGATCCAAAGGGAGGCCAGCAAAAGTTAACCCTGAATGGACAGGACATTAACCATGTCCTATACCATGACAGTACCCCCCCCTTAATGGGGGGCCACTGGACCCCCAGGCCTCTCAGGATATCTGGCATGAAAAGCCTGTACCAGTCGATCGGCATGTACCGAACTGGCCGGAACCCATGACCGATCTTCAATGGAGTATCCCTTCCAATGAATAAGGTACTGAAGTCTCCGGCGCACCCACCGCGAATCAATGATGCGTCCTACCTCGTACTCCAGTTGACCCTCTACCAATACTGGTGGAACCACAGATGAGGGATCTTCTCTAACCGTCCCCACAGGTTTTAATAGGGACCTGTGGAAGACGTTAGATATTTTGAAGGAGGTGGGCAACTGAAGCCTGTACGCCACTGGATTGATCACCTCTACAATCTTGTATGGGCCAATAAATTGGAGCCCAGCTTCATAGAGGGTATCTTAAGTTTGATGTTACGGGTGGACAACCAGACCTTTTCCCCCACTGTCAACACAGGACCCAACCCCCTCCTCCTGTCCGCAAAATGTTTGTACTTCTTCTGGGCTTTGGAGATGTTCCCCTGCACCTCCCTCCAAAGGTTTTTTAGCTGTTGAACCATCCCCTCGGCACCAGGACAACCAGAATCCATACGGGAAAATTCCCCAAACTGCGGAACAAACCCATAATTGACCTGAAAAGGAGACTTTCCGGTAGACTGATTGATACGACAGTTGAACGAAAATTCTGCCATGGGTAAAACCTCACACCAATCTTCCTGTCTGGAGGAGGCCAGGCATCTCAGAATATGCTCCAACGACTGATTGGTGCGTTCAGTCTGTCCATTGGATTCCGGGTGATAGGCAGAGGAGAATGATAATGTGACCCTCAACTTCTTACAGAACGCTCTCCAAAACCTGGCCACAAACTGCACACCCCTGTCCGACACCACATTCACAGGCACTCGATGCAACCGAACTATGTGCTGTATAAACAAACGGGCCAAGGTTTCAGCAGACGGCAACGCGGGTAACGGCACAAAGTGAGCTTGCTTAGAAAATCTATCAACCACTACCCATACCACTGAATTGCCCTTGGATGAGGGAAGATTAGTGATAAAGTCCATGGACAGGTGTGTCCATGGTTTATCCGGAATTGGCAAAGGCACCAATTCCCCTGCCGGCCGGCCGGACCTGAGAGCTTTTAGAGCGAGCGCACACCCCACAAGTATTAACAAAATTTTTTATATCAGTACCCATAGAGGGCCACCAAAAACCTCTAGCCACTGCCCCCCGGGTAGCTGCAATACCAGGGTGTGCACTTAACACAGAATCATGAAATTCTTGCAGGAGTGTGAGACGGAGCTGTACGGGTACGAACAATTTACCTGGGGGTTTATTCCTGGGAGCTTGTGCTTGTGCTTCCAGAATCTCTCTCTGTAACTCAGAGGAGACTTCGGCTACAACCACTCCCGGTTGAAGAATGGAGGAAGGAGGTTCTGGAGGGGACACAGAATCAAAACTTCGGGATAAGGCATCTGCCTTTACATTTTTAGACCCTGGTCGGAATGTGATGGTAAAATGAAAGCTAGAAAAAAAAAGTGCCCACCGAGCCTGTCTGGGGGTCAATCTCTTAGCGGACTCGATATAGGCCAGGTTCTTATGATCAGTGATGACCGTAATGGGATAAGCGGCCCCCTCCAAAAAATGCCTCCATTCTTCAAAGGCCAGTTTGACCGCTAACAATTCCCTGTTGCCGACATCATAGTTTCTCTCTGCCGAAGAGAACTTTTTAGAAAAAAAGGCACAGGGTTTAAGATTAGTCAGGGTAGAGGGGCCCTGGGACAACACTGCCCCCACCCCCACTTCCGAAGTGTCGACCTCCACGATAAAAGGTCTTGATGAATCGGGTTGTACCAACACAGGGGCTGAAGTAAAGCATTTCTTCAATGTAAGGAAGGAATTTTTTGCGGCCACGGACCAATTTTTTACCTCTGCCCCTTAAGAGTGAGGTCCGTCAAAGGTTTCACTACCTGTGAAAACCCTTTAATGAACTTCCTATAATAGTTAGCGAAGCCCAAAAATCGTTGCAACCCCTTCAGATCATGAGGCTGCACCCAATCTGTAATGGCCTGAACCTTCCCTGGATCCATGCGGAATCCCTCCCCGGATACAATTACACCAGAAAAGACAGTTCTTGCATAAAAAATAAACACTTCTCCAGCTTAGCATACAAATGGTTCTCCCGGAGTCTCATAAGAACCGCACATAAATGATACAAGTGTGACTGACTGTCTTCTGAGTATATCAGAATGTCATCCAGGTAAATGACTACATAACATCCAATTAAATCAGAAAAAACAACATTGATGAAGTTCTGAAAAACAGCAGGGGCATTAGTGAGACCGAAGGGCATAACCAGATTTTCAAATAGCCTCTCAGTTGTCAGGAATGCTGTTTTCCATTCGTCCCCCTCCGGATCCTTATAAGGTTATAAGCCCCTCGTAGATCGAGCTTAGAAAACCATTTGGCCCCCGTGAGTTGATTGCATAGATCGGGAATCAATGGGAGAGGGTACGTGTTCTTAACGGTAATTTTGTTCAGTTCCCAAAAGTCGAGACACGGTCGCAACCCACCATCTTTTTTCTTTACAAAGAAAAACCCCGCTGCCACGGGTGACACCGAGGGCCGAATATGCCCTTTGCGAAGGCTTTCTTTGATGTACTCTTTCATGGCATGGCGCTCAGGCCCGGACAAATTAAACAAACGAGCCTTGGGTAATTTGGCTCCAGGTAACAAATCAATGGCGCAATCATAGGGTCTATGTGGTGGGAGCGCCTCAGCCTCACTTTTGGAAAATACGTCTTCAAAGTCTTTCAGGTACTCCGGAATACCCTCCAGACTGACAGATGACACAGATACAGATTTTATCGGTTTGACAAGAGAAACGGAGTTACAACACAGTCCATTATTATTACATCCCCATCGGGTGATCTCCCCTTTTGCCCAATCAATGAGAGGATTGTGGCGTTACAGCCAGGGCATCCCCAATACCAGTCCTGCAGGCAGATTATTCAGAATAAAGCAACTTAATTTTTCCACGTGAGTGGAACCCACTTTCATAGAAAAAACTTCAGACATAAAACAAATTCCATCCCGGGCAAGAGGGGATGAATCCACCGCCACAATTTTAACAGGATCTTTCAACCTGACTGTCCCTATCTTATTAAGAGTCACAAATTGGGCATCAATCAGATTAATGGAGGAACTACAGTCAACAAAGGCGGTGGTCATAACAGAACCGCCAGCAAGTTCCAATTCAACCTGGAGCACCATTTTAGCAAGCGAAAAAAAATGTACCTGGGAGTCTGGGCAACCTCCACGATTGTTGCCCAGACTCAGTCGTTTTCCTGATGATTTTACAGAAGAAGGGCAGGAGGGACAGTCCCTTTTCCAATGTCCAGAGGCTCCACAGTAAAAGCATAGACTGTTGTCTTTACGGTGTCTTCTCTCTCGTTCCTTTCCTGAGACAGCCTCCATCTCCATGGGCTCAGATGCGGGTGCGGTGTAACACAATTTGGAGTACAAGGGAGTCTCTTGTTGCATCATTCCCCTAGCACGGAGTCTCCGGTCCATACGGACCACCTACATCATGGCGTCCTCCAGAGTATCGGGAGGAGGATGTAATGCCAGAGCGTCCTGCAGACGGTCAGATAGGCCCCTGCGGAACAACCCCCTCAGGGCGGCATCATTCCAAGATACTTCCGCGGTCCAACGTCTGAACTCTGAGCAGAACCATTCAGCAGAGTTCCTCCCCTGTGTCACACTCATCACCATATCCTCAGCCAGACGCACTCTATCAGGCTCGTCATAAATGTGCCCCAGAGCCTCAAAGAACAGGTTCACAGACATACGTTCAGGAGCAGAGGAAGAGAGAGAAAGCCCATGCTTGCGGAGCCCCCCTTAATAAGGACATTACGATCCCCACCCTCTGCCTTTCATTTCCAGAGGTCCGGGGACGCAATTCAAAGAACAATTTGCATCCCTCCTTAAAAACCCTAAACAATTTTTTATCTCCAGAAAAATTGTCGGGTAATTTTACAGGGGGTCGGGGTCCGCAAGAGATACATCAGTGGGGCCCCCCTCCTGGAACCCCGACGGAACAGACCCCATTAGAGCGTCTGCCACATCTCTCTGTACCTGTTGATGCGACTGAACCAGATTTTGCTGCTCCATAGACAGCTTCTGCATAAGCTGGGAGAGCTCATTAACCTGTTCAGTGAGAGCCCGTACCGGATCCATAACACCCCACCATCAGGGAAAGACTGTAATGGTCAGCTATAATGTCAGGGACACCACACTGCACATGCTCACTGAGCCAGTGCACGTGTCCTGAGTGAACCAACTGTGCCCCAAGATACCTGTAGACGTGTGTTTCTGTAGAACAGGACCTTCCGCAGCATGTGACTGCCAAGGGGCGGAGCCGGCCACACTTCTCTCAGAGGCAGCAGTAATGAATGATGTGTACTGCAGACTAACAGGACCTGCAGCACATGACTGCTGGGGGCGTGGCCTAAGCTCCAGAGATCTAGGAACTGCAGGAAAACTCCTAGCAGGGTAACTACGAGATAAAGTTACCAAGGGGCAAAGACAGGGACGAAAACCAGGACAGGCCGAGATCAGAGCACAAGATAGCACGACAGTACCAAAGGATTAGACAGAACGGATAGTGAGGACGTAGCAATAGATCAGTAAACCAGAGCGGGCAATAGACAGTACAATAGGGACAAAACTGTAACGGAGTATCGATAGCCAAGCCAGGAGGTCAGAACCGGAGAAGACAATATAAGCAAAACGTGAGACAGAGAGCAGAGTGAGCAAACAGACCGGGTCATACACAGGAGTCAAACAAGCAGAGCAGTATACACGCAAACCAGGGGAGTCAAATACACAGTCACAACGAAAGTATAGCTGACAGAGAATCTCCCTCTGGACTGGGTATAAATACCCTCCCAGATCCAAAGGGAGGCCAGCAAAAGTTAACCCTGAATGGACAGGACATTAACCATGTCCTATACCATGACATGTGGAACAGAGTGGATGAGCTGGAGCAGGTAGTCTCTGAGCTCAGAGGTCACTTGTCTATGTGGCAAAGTGTGGATAGGACCTTGGGAGAAGAGATGGAGGTGCTCAGAGAAGCAGTAAGGGGTCTGCAGAAGGAGAAGTTGCGGGTTGAAGACGTACAGCGGCCATGCCCGAGTGATAACCAGGCGGAAGTGCCAGTGCCCATCTGGGCAAGGGGTCGTGAAGAACGTGAGTCTCAGGAGGAGGAGAAGACTTCACTCTTTAGGTGTGTGATAAAGGTACCTGTAGACATGCGAGAAGCCTGTGCCAGTGAGGGGGTGCATGAGGCCTTTAAAAAGGCGGTAAAAGCCGATAGTGTGAACTGGGCACCAGAGACGAACCAGTTGGTGATCCTGGCAGAGGGGGAAGACACAGAGAAGCTGGTGGCTGTCCTGAAGGATATGCATCTGCAGTGTCTCCACGCGAAACAGATGATTATGTTGAGTACCATGAAAGCCGCTCGACGTCTGGAGCAGGCGAAGGAAGATCAAAATTGGCTGGGCTTGGTAGAAGAGGTAATTCCGGTATCCAGAAATCTGGTGGGGAGAGTCGTTGGAAGACTTGGAAAAGTGATGCAGGAGATGGTGGATAGATCCGGTGTAAGGAGAGTGAGGATTCCAGCTGATGGCAAGATCAAGGTGGCTGGAGAAGAAGACATGGTTCCATTCATTGGTGTGGGCTCAGTGGAGAGCCTGAAGAACATCCGAACATTCCTGGAGTATCGAGTGACGTACCTACGAGAAGTAGAGCAGGTGATCTGGAGAAGAAAGCAGATGAAGGAACAGCTGCAGGAATTGAAACAAAGATGGCGACTGCTTCCAGCCCAAGATATAGAGAAACAAGAGGCTTCTCTGGGGACTGGCAGTAGACGAGCTGAAACACTGAGGGGTAGAGATGACAATTCGGTTAGCTCAGGGCTGAGTGACCTAAGTGTGAGACCCGGTGGCGGACAAAGAGATAGAGAGTCCGACTCAGATCAACCAGTGAGCTTGACTGGACGATGGACTCAGGACCGCAACAACCGTAGGAGACGGTACTGGAGAGGTCTGGTGACACCGACGGAAAAAACAAGGCCGACGTTCTGACCGCTGGGGGCGGGGAAGGCCTAACCAAGAGGTAATGTTGCAGGATGCCCAAAATCGACTGAGACAGTCCCCTCGACTTGTAGGGCAAGGTGACATGGGTGACCTGTCTCGGGGTCCTCGGGTTGGAACAGGTGTTCAACCTCACAAGCTTGAACAGAGGGGGAAGGTATGTGGTGTAGTGACTAATGTGGCACCTAGGGGCGCTGTATAAGTTGCTCAAATTATGCATGGAGGCATGAGATGGATGGGAAACCAGTCCCTGGTATGGTGCTGAATGGAAAGTATGTGTCGCAGAGCTATTCTGTGCTGTAGGTCAGTAATGTTGTTCTGGGACTTTTAGTCCCATAAGAGTTCTGATTATTGTTAAGGGTGAACCTACAGGGTTAGCTTGTGAGCTGGGTGGGACTTGCTAACCACACATACACCGCCCACTGGTGGTGGGAGAATGAATGTTACATACTGGTGATTGTATGTGTTGTGAAGGACCTGTGATGAGGTCATGAACAGGTGACCAGACCATGTGCTTCATGCCTTGGCTTGGGGAGGGGCTACAGGTATGAAAGACAGTGTTTGGCACATGGTGAGGAGATTGTGTTGGAGACTGAGGAGTCTCTGGAAGTCTGGCTGAGACAGTGGAGAGTGTGTCCTGCACAGGGCTGCCTGGAAGGTTCCTGGAAGGTCGGTCGGTGTTGGAAGATCCTGGGGTTGGATCGGATTCCTGGAAGCGCGTGGTGAGACTTGGAACTTGGTAGCCGGGGTGTTGGACGGGGGTCCTGAATAGCACCCGGACAGGACACCTGTGTGTGGAGCCTGTGACGGTCCCACACTGAGAACCATGCGGTTCTATTGAGGAGTTTGGCTGGAGTCAGCCTAGAAGTGACTTTCTGTTACAGTGTGTCAGTGAGCACCGGAAGCGAGTCCAGATCACCCGGGAAGGCACCTGGCGGTCCCTGCTCGCTTGCAGCCGCTTAGTCAAGCCCGTCCCATGCAAGGGTGCGTCTGGGAACAGTAGTTTGCAAAGCTGGAATGCATTGATGTTTTTGTGATGTTTTGTTACCTGGTGTTAAAGAGACAGTAAAACAATTGACTTTGGACAAAAAGCCTGTGTGTTGCCTCATAACTGCGGTCCGGCCCTTGCCTACAAGAGCGAATCCCTACAATATATATTGTAAGTAGAGTTGAGCGATACTTTCCGATATCCAAAAGTATCGGAATCGGAATGGTATCGCCGATACCATTAAAATATCGGCGATACCCGATACCGGAAATCCAATGTAAGTCTATGGGAACAAAATATCGTAACTAAAAAAACCTCTTTCTTTCCTTGTAAACACTAAATATACACACATAGAATACATATATATATATATATACATGTCATTGTGACATATATATATACATATATTTATAGTTTATACACTTCTACATAGTAAAATAGCCTCTGATTCAATTGCCGGGTAAAGTCGGCTTTTGTGAAAAGACAGAAGCACCCGACATGAAATGACACTTGGTTTACATAGAGTTAACCATGTCTTTTCATGTAGTTTGATATCTGATTTGCACAAACAATTACATGAGTGTAAGTGTGCAAAATTTCACACCTGTAGGGGTTAATTAAAGGTGTAAATTCGTTGTAAAAAAAACGGACTTTTTTGCTACGAATTTACACCTTTAATTAACCCCTACAGGTGTGAAATTTTGCACACTTACACTCATGTAATTGTGTGTGCAAATCAGATATCAAACTACATGAAAAGACATGGTTAACTCTATGTAAACCAAGTGTCATTTGATGTCGGGTTCTGCATTTTCACAAAAGCCGGCAATTGAATTAGCGGCTATTATACTATGTAGAAGTGTATGAACTATAAATATAAATATATATACAGTCATGGCCAAAAGTTTTGAGAATGACACAAATATTATATTTTCACATGATCTGCTGCCCTCTGGTTTTTATGTGTGTTTTGACAGATGTTTTTATCACAGACAGAAATATAATTGCAAACATATGAGTAACAAAAGCTTATATTGACAGTTAGAATGAGTTAATGCAGCAAGTCAATATTTGCAGTGTTGACCCTTCTTCTTCAGGACCTCTGCAATTCTTCCTGGCATGCTCTCAATCAACTTCTGAACCAAATCCTGACTGATAGCAGTCCATTCTTGCACAATCAATGCTTTCATTTTGTCAGAATTTTTAGGTTTTTGTTTGTCCACCCGTCTCTTGATGATTGACCACAAGTTCTCAATGGGATTAAGATCTGGGGAGTTTCCAGGCCATGGACCCAAAATCTCTATGTTTTGTTCCCTGAGCCATTTAGTTATCACCTTTGCTTTATGGCAAGGTGCTCCATCATGCTGGAAAAGGCATTGTTGATCGCCAAACTGCTCTTGGAGGGTTGGGAGAAGTTTCTCTTGGAGGACATTCTGGTACCATTCTTTATTCATGGCTGTGTTTTTAGGCAAAACTGTGAGAGAGCCGATTCCCTTGGCTGAGAAGCAACCCCACACATGAATGGTTTCAGGATGCTTAACAGTTGGCATGAGACAAGACTGGTGGTAGCGCTCACCTTGTCTTTTCCGAATGAGGCGTTTTCCTGATGTCCCAAACAATCGAAAAGGGGATTTATCAGAGAAAATAACTTTACCCCAGTCCTCAGCAGTCCACTGCCTGTACCTTTTGCAGAATATCAGTCTGTCCATGATGTTTTTTCTGGAAAGAAGTGGCTTCTTTACTGCCCTCCTTGAGACAAGGCCTTGCTCCAAGAGTCTCCGCCTCACAGTGCGTGCAGATGCACTCACACCTGCCTGCTGCCATTCCTGAGCAAGCTCTGCACTGCTGGTAGCCCGATCCCGCAGTTGAAACACTTTTAAGAGACGGTCCTGGCGCTTGCTGGTCTTTCTTGGGCGCCCTGGAGCCTTTTTGGCAACAATGGAACCTCTCTCCTTGAAGTTCTTGATGATGCGATAGATTGTTGACTGAGGTGCAATCTTTCTAGCTGCGATACTCTTCCCTGTTAGGCCATTTTTGTGCATTGCAATGATGACTGCACGTGTTTCTTTAGAGATAACCATGGTTAACAGAAGAGAAACAATGATGCCAAGCACCAGCCTCCTTTTAAAGTGTCCAGTGGTGTCATTCTTACTTAATCATGACAGATTGATCTCCAGCCATGTCCTCATCAACACCCACACCTGTGTTAATGGAGCAATCACTGAAAAGAGGTTAGCTGGTCCTTTTAAGGCAGGGCTGCAATGATGTTGAAATGTGTTTTGGGGGATAAAGTTCATTTTCTAGCCAAATATTGACTTTGCAAGTAATTGCTGTTAAGCTGATCACTCTTTATAACATTCTGGAGTATATGCAAATTGCCATTAGAAAAAGTGAAGCAGTAGACTTTGTAAAAATTTATATTTGTGTCATTCTCAAAACTTTTGGCCATGACTGTATATATATATATATATATGTGTCACAAATTCAATGACATGTATATATATATATGAGGTGTAAAATTGCTGAAAAAAAATGCGTGGGCTCCCGCCCTATTTTCGCAACCAGACAGACAAAGCCAGTGAGTGGGGGCAGATAATAATAGCCCAGAGAGGGACCATTATTTTTGGCCCCCCCCGGCTACTAACATCTGCCCCCAGACACCCCAGAAAGGGCAAATCTCTAATTAGATTTGCCCTTTCTGGCACTTTGCCCGTCTATTCCCATTGCCCTGTAGCGGTGGCGAATGGGTTAATAAGGGGTTAAAATGACCTTGCAATTGAAAGGTCACTTTAAGCCAGGTTAATAATTGAGAGTTGTCAATTAGACAACTATCAATTATTAATCCTATTGTATGAAAGAAAAATCAAACACACACACTTTAATAAAAAAGAAGTTTAATGAAATAATCACAGTTTTTGACCATATTTTATTTACCTGCTAAAACCATTTCCTGTAATAAAAATAAAATAATAAAGCAAAATTATTCTTACCTATCCCATGCACAGTCAGGTCCCACGGTGTAATCCTTCAGAAAGGGTTAATGTTTACTGCAGGGACCGCAGCTAATGCTGCAGCCTCACAGTAAACCCCCAAATGAATGAGTTCCTCTCCTGGCTGACAGGAGAGGAAGTGGAAAGCTTAATTGATTGCTTTCCACTTTCACTTCAGGTCAGCCAGGGACACAATCAGTGACATCAGAGGGAACTGGTTAACAAAAATAGGGGATCCCCTCGAAAAAAATTGGCGTGGGGTCCCCCCTATTTTTGTTAACCAGCCAGATGAAGCAGACCGCTGAGGCCTGGATTTTCAGGCTGTTAAGGAGCCAAGATCCATGGACCTTGCCAGACTGATAATACCAGGCCACAGCAGTCTGCATATCTTGGCTGATTAACAAAAATAGGGGATCCCCTCGAAAAAAAATTGGCGTGGGGTCCCCCCTATTTTTGTTAACCAGCCAGATGAAGCAGACCGCTGAGGCCTGGTTTTTCAGGCTGGTAAGAATCCAATATCCATGGACCTTGCAAGCCTGATAATACCAGGCCACAGCAGTCTGCTTAGCTTGGCTGGTTAACAAAAATAGGGGATCCCCTCGAAAAATAAACGGCGTGGGGATCCCCCCTATTTTTGTTAACCAGCCAAGTAAAATGCAGATTGCTGCGGCCTGGTATTAAAAGACTGTCAAGGCCCATGGATTTTGGCCCTCAACAGCCTGATAATACCAGGCTACAGCAGCCCCACATTTGGCGCATCAAAAGATGTGCCAATTGTGGCACTTTACCCGGCTCTTCCCACTTGCCCTGTAGAGGTGGCAAGCGGGGTAATAAGGGGTTAATGTCACCGTTGATTGCACGGTGACAATAAGCCCGGTTAATAATGGAGAGGCGTCAATAAGACATCCCAAAGTTTTTAAATGTTTAAAAAAAAGACACAGCAAGAAAAAAGTCTTTTAATGAAATAAAAGAGACAACACAGTTTTCATTTATTTTATTACTCTCTCATTCCTGCGACGCCATCGATCTCCTGTAAAAAAAGAAAAAAAACAAACCAACAGTATACCACCTGTTCGACGCAGTCCATAGTAACGAGTGTCCCACGACGATCCAGCTCTGCTACATCGCAATGACAGGCAGAGCCTGTCATCGCAACGCAGCACAGCTGATTACCTGCTTCCCCGGCGGTGACGTCATCGGACTGACTGCTTTACGGCCGCGATTACCCAGCAGTCACTGCAGTTATCGCGAGAAACTGCATGTGACCGCCAGGGAGAAGAGGATGGCGGCCATCAAGCAGTCCGGGATGTGACCGCCGGAGATCTTCTGCCGGGTAAGTGCCGCTGACTCCTGACAGACCCGACCGACGGACACTGACAGTGACAGTGACATTCCGATTCCGGTATCCGATATGACGAAAATATCGGAACTCGGAATCGGAATTCCGATACAGCCAATATCGGCCGATACCCGATATTTGCAGTATCGGAATGCTCAACCCTAATTGTAAGGTTTCCACTCGCTCAGCTGCTTCAGAGGCAATCAGGAGACACTTTTCTTATCCAAAAAGTCATCAGGTTTATTACGTCATAAACCTCACAGCCACATGCAATACAAGTCTTCAGTACTTCAGCTCCTGCCTGGAGCCTCACTCCTCAGACACAGAGACCTCTCTGTAATGTCCCGCCTGGACACAAAGGAAGTCTGTCCACACTGGCAGACTCCCACAACACTCTCTCAGGTGCCAAACACACTTCTGTTACATAGCCGTAACCCCACCCACAGGTGAGGTCAGGAATCACATGGTTAGGTCACATGGTCATGACCTCACCACAGATCCTTTTGATACACATAAACACCTACAGGCTTTATCTTGGGTATTCAGACACATACCCCTTGGGTGGGTTTGTAGGTGACTGGACCCACCCAGCTCTCCAAGTCACCTGGAAGCCTCCCAATGTATAGCAAAACTCTCAGCATTAGATCTTCTGAACAAAAACATGCCCAGGCTTCCATCACAGGGCCACCCACCTCTGCGATACATACCGTCCATCCATCACATGCCTCCATGCATATCCCGAGGAGCATACACAGTGCCCCCTAGCTGAATCAGGGGTCACTACACCACAATATATATATATATATATATATATTAGTCCCAGTAGCACCTCCCTCCCCCAGCATTCCTCTAAATACAGAGAAGTTTCACAAGAAGGGAATGAGCAGACTGTACTTTCTGCGGAAGCTCAGGTCTTTCAATGTCTGCAGTAAAATGCTGGAGATGTTCTACCAGTCCGTTGTAGCAAGTGCCATCTTCTTTGCTATCATTTGCTGGGGCAGTAGTGTGTGAGTAGCTGACGCTAATAAGCTCAACATACTTATTAAGAAGGCAAGTGCAGCTGTTGGCCTCCATCTTGACTCTTTTGAGGAAGTAGTGGAGGATAGGATTCAAAAGAAGTGCAGGGCTATAATGAAAAATAATACACATCCACTATACGAGCTGTTCATGAATCAGAAGAGCACATTCAGCAGCCGTCTAATCCTACTAAGGTGCAAGAAGGAGAAATTCAGGAAATAGTTTGTGCCTACCGCTATGGGGACGTATAACAATCACTAAGGGTAAAAGATGGCTACGACCTAGGGCTGGCGCACTAATGGAAATGATCAGAGATTTGTGTACCTATGTTTGTTAAGTATTGTGGCTAGTCATGTGCAAGATCTGTGTCTAGTAATTACTCTATGTAATGCTGTTTGTAATGATTTGTTTGTAATGCTGTTGTAACGCTGCTGTGATACCATAATTTCCCTCGGGATCAATAAAGTGTATCGTATCGTAGATAGATGAAAGGAATGATAGATAGAAGGAATCGGATAGAAAGATAGAAGGAATCAGAAAGATAAAAGGAATCACATATACAGATAGAAGGAATCAGATAGATAGATGGAAGGAATAACAGATAGAAGGTATCAGATAGATGGAAGGAATGATAGACAGAAGGAATCAGATAGATAAAAGGAATCAGATAGATAGATAAAAGGAATTAGATAGATAGAAGGAACAGATAGATACATAGATAGATAGATAGAAATAGATAGATAGATAGATAATAGATAGAAGGAATCAGATAGAAAGATAGAAGGAAACAGATACAAGGAAACAGATGAATAGAAGGAATCAGATAGATAGAAGGAAACAGATAGACAGAATAATAATAATAATCTTTATTTATATAGCGCCAACATATTCCGCAGCGCTTTACAGTTTAACAGTTTCAAAACACAAGTCATAAGTAGCAACGTTAACAATACAATAATTAAAGCAAAATAAGATGAGATGACCCTGCTCGTGAGAGCTTACAATCTACAATGAGGTGGGGAAGATAAAGTACAGGTGTGTATATACAGATAGATAAAAGGCATAAGATAGATAGATAGATAGTAGGAATCATATAGATAGAAGAAATCAGATAGATAGAAGGAATCAGAGAGAAAGTAGGAAACAGACAGAAGGAAATAGATAGATACAGTAGATAGAAGGAAACAAAAAGAAGGAATGAGAATGATAGAAGGAAACAAATAGATAGAAAGAAGGAATCAGATAAAATAAGTCAGATAGATCGAGAGAAGGAATAAGATAGACAGAAGGAATCATATAGATGGAAGGAATCAGATAGATAGATGGAAGGAAAGATAGATAGTAGGAATCAGATAGATAGAAGGAAACAGAAGGAATGAGATAGAAGGAAACATAGAAAGAAGGAATCAGACAGATAGAAGGAATCAGATAGATAGAAGGAATCATGTAGATAGAAGGAAACAGATAGAAGAAATCAGATAGATAGACGTAATCAGATAGATAGAAGGAAACAGATAGATAGAAGGAATCAGATATATAGATAGAAGGAATCATATAGAAAGATAGACTGAAACAGATAGATAGATAAAAGGAATCACACAGAAGGAATCAGAAAGAAAGAAGGAATCAGATAGATAGACAGAAGGAAACAGATAGAAAGATAGAAGGAAATAGATAGATAGAAGGAATCAGATAGAAGGAATCAGAAAGATAGACAGAAGGAATCAGATACAGTATATAGACAGAAGAAATCAGATAGATAGAAGGAATCAGATAGATAGAAGGAATCAGATAGAGAGAAGGAATCAGATAGATTGATAGATTGAAGGAATCAAACAGATTGACAGAAGGAATCAGATAAATAGATGGAAGGAATAATAGAAGGAATCAGAGAGATAGAAGGAATCAGATAGATAGATGGAAGGAACGATAGATAGAAGGCATCAGATGGATGGATAGAAGCAATTTGATAGATAGAAGGAATCAGATAGAAGACATAAGGAAACAGAAAGATAGAAGGAAACAGATAGAAGGAAGGAAACAGATAGAAGAAATCAGATAGATAGAAGGAAACAGATAGATAGAAGGAATCAGATATATAGATAGAAGGAATCATATAGAAAGATAGACTGAAACAGATAGATAGATAGATAAAAGGAATCACATAGAAGGAATCAGAAAGAAAGAAGGAATCAGATAGATAGACAGAAGGAAACAGATAGAAAGATAGAAGGAAATAGATAGATAGAAGGAATCAGATAGAAGGAATCAGAAAGATAGACAGAAGGAATCAGATACAGTATATAGACAGAAGGAATCAGATAGAGAGAAGGAATCCGATTTAAAGATAGAAGGAATCAGATAGATTGATAGATTGAAGGAATCAGACAGATTGACAGAAGGAATCAGATAGATAGATGGAAGGAATAATAGAAGGAATCAGAGAGATAGAAGGAATCAGATAGATAGAAGAAAACAGATAGATAGATTGATAGAAGGAATCAGATAGATAGATGGAATGAATAACAGATAGAAGGTATCAGATAGATGGAAGGAATGATAGATAGAAGGAATCAGATAGATAAAAGGAATCAGATAGATAGATAAAAGGAATCAGATAGATAGAAGGAAACAGATAGATAGATAGATAGATAGATAGATAGTAGATAGATAGATAGATAGATAGATAGATAGATGGAATCAGATAGAAGGAATCAGATAGAAAGATAGAAGGAAACAGATACAAGGAAACAGATGAATAGAAGGAATCAGATAGATAGAAGGAAACAGATACAAGGAAACAGATGAATAGAAGGAATCAGATAGATAGAAGGAAACAGATAGATAGAAGGAAACAGATAGACAGAATAATAATAATAATCTTTATTTATATAGCGCCAACATATTCCGCAGCGCTTTACAGTTTAACAGTTTCAAAACACAAGTCATAAGTAGCAACGTTAACAATACAATAATTAAAGCAAAATAAGATGAGATGACCCTGCTCGTGAGAGCTTACAATCTACAATGAGGTGGGGAAGATAAAGTACAGGTTTGTATATACAGATAGATAAAAGGAATAAGATAGAGAGAGATAGATAGATAGTAGGAATCATATAGATAGAAGAAATCAGATAGATAGAAGGAATCAGAGAGAAAGTAGGAAACAGACAGAAGGAAATAGATAGATAGATACAGTAGATAGAAGGAAACAAAAAGAAGGAATGAGATTGATAGAAGGAAACAAATAGATAGAAAGAAGGAATCAGATAAAATAAGTCAGATAGATCGAGAGAAGGAATAAGATAGACAGAAGGAATCATATAGATGGAAGGAATCAGATAGATATATGGAAGGAAAGATAGATAGTAGGAATCAGATAGATAGAAGGAAACAGAAGGAATGAGATAGAAGGAATCAGACAGATAGAATAAATCAGATAGATAGAAGGAATCGGATAGATAGAAGGAATCAGATAGATAGAAGGAATCATGTAGATAGAAGGAAACAGATAGAAGAAATCAGATAGATAGACGGAATCAGATAGATAGAAGGAAACAGATAGATAGAAGGAATCAGATATATAGATAGAAGGAATCATATAGAAAGATAGACTGAAACAGATAGATAGATAGATAGATAGATAGATAGATAGATAGATAGATAGATAAGATAGATAGATAAAAGGAATCACATAGAAGGAACCAGAAAGAAAGAAGGAATCAGATAGATAGACAGAAGGAAACAGATAGAAAGATAGAAGGAAATAGATAGATAGAAGGAATCAGATAGAAGGAATCAGAAAGATAGACAGAAGGAATCAGATACAGTATATAGACAGAAGGAATCAGATAGAGAGAAGGAATCCGATTTAAAGATAGAAGGAATCAGATAGATTGATAGATTGAAGGAATCAGACAGATTGACAGAAGGAATCAGATAGATAGATGGAAGGAATAATAGAAGGAATCAGAGAGATAGAAGGAATCAGATAGATAGATGGAAGGAACGATAGATAAAAGGCATCAGATGGATGGATAGAAGCAATTTGATAGATAGAAGGAATCAGATAGAAGACATAAGGAAACAGAAAGATAGAAGGAAACAGATAGAAGGAAGGAAACAGGTAGATAGAAGGAATCAGAAAGATGGAATGAATCAGATAGAAGGAATCAGATAGATGGAAGGAATGATAGAAGGAATCAGATAGATGGAAGGAATCAGATAGATGGAAGGAATCAGAAAGATGGAACTAATCAGAAAGATAGAAGGAATCAGATAGATAGGTAAAAGGAATCAGATAGACAGAAGGAATCACACAGATAGAAGGAATAAGATAGATAGATAAAGGAATCCGTAGATAGATAAAATAGATAGATAGATAGATAGATAGATAGATAGATAGAGATGTGAATGATAGATAGGAAATAGATGAAAGGAATCAGATAGATAGAAGAATCAGAAAGATAGAAAGAAGGAATCAGATAGATAGAAGAATGAATCAGACAGAAGATAGAAGATCAGATAGATAGAAGGAATCAGATAGATAGATAAGATAGAAAGATAGATAGAAGGAATCAGACAGATAGATTGATAGATACAGGGAATGAGATATATAGATGGAAGAAATAAGAGATAGAAGGAATCAGAGAGATAGGAAGAATCAGATAGAAGAAAGGAATGATAGGAGGAATTAGATAGAAGGAATCCGATAGAAAGACAGAAGGAAACAGATAGAAAGAAGGAAACAGGTAGATAGATAGAAGGAATCAGATAGATAGAAGGAATCAGATAGAAGTAATCAGTTGGAAGGAATCAGATAAAGACAGAAGGAATCAGATAGATGGAAGGAATCAGATAGATATATAGAAGGAATCAGATAGATAGAAGGAATCAGATAGATGGAAGGAATCAGATAGATAGAAGGAATCACATAGATGGAAGGAATCAGATAGAAGGAATCAGATAGATAGATGGAAGGAAAGATAGATAGTAGGAATCAGATAGATAGAAGGAAACAGAAGGAATGAGATACAAGGAAACAGATAGAAAGAAGGAATCAGACAGATAGAATAAATCAGATAGATAGAAGGAATCATGTAGATAGATAGAAGGAAACAGAAAGAAGAAATCAGATAGACGGAAACAGATATATAGATAGAAGGAATCGGATAGAAAGATAGAATGAAACAGATAGAAAGATAGAAGGAAATAGATAGATAGAAGGAATCAGATAGAAGGAATCAGAAAGATAGACAGAAGGAATCAGATAGATAGAAGGATTCAGATAAATAGAAAGAAGGAATCAGATAGATAGAAGGAATCAGATGGAAAGATAGCAGGAATCAGAAAGATAGAAGGAATTAGATAGAAGGAATCAGATAGCTAGATTGATAGAAAGAGTGAGATAGATAGATGTAATAATAGAAAAAATCAGAGAGATAGAAGGAATCAGACAGATAAATGGAAGGAATGATAGATAGGAGTCAGATAGATGGATAGAAGGAATTTGATAGATAGAAGGAATCAGATAGAAAGACATAAGGAAACATATAGAAAGATAGAAGGAATCAGATAGATAGAAGGAATCAAGATAGATAGAAGGAATCAGATAGAAGAAATCAGAGAGATAAAAGGAATCAGATAGATAGATGGAAGGAATGATAGAAGGAATCAGATAGATAGATGGAAGGAATCAGATAAATAGAACGAATCAGATAGATAGACAGAAGGAATCATATAGAAAGATAGAAGGAAACAGATAGATAGAAGGAAACAGATAGAAAGAAGAAATCAGATAAATAGAAGAAATCAAACGGACAGAAGGAATCAGATAGAAGGAATCAGATAGTTAGAAGGAATAAGATAGCAAGAAAGTAAGGAATCAGATAGAAGGAATCAGATGGATAGAAGGAATCAGATAGATAGAAGGAATCAGATAGTTAGAAGGAATCGGATAGAAGAAATCAGATAGATAAAAGGAATCAGATAGATAAAAGGAATCAGATAGATAGATGGAAGGAATGATAGAAGGAATCAGATACATACATGGAAGGAATCAGATAGATAGAAGGAATCAGATACATAGATGGAAGGAACAATAGATAGAAGGAATCAGATAGATGGATAGAAGAAATTAAGTAGATAGAAGGAATAAGATAGAAAGACAAAAGGAAACAGATAGAAAGATAGAAGGAAACAGATAGAGAGCAGGAATCAGAAATATAGAAGGAATCAAATAGATAGAAGGAATCAGAAAAATAGAAGTAAGGAATCAGAAAGGAATTAGATAGATAGAAAGAAGGAATCAGATAGATGGATAGAAGAAATCAGATGGAAAGATAGCAGGAATCAGAAAGATATCAGGAATCAGATATATAGAAGGAATCAGATTGATAGAAGGAATCAGATAGCTAGATTGATAGAAAGAATTAGATAGATAGATGGAAGGAATAATAGAAAAAATCAGAGAGATAGAAGGAATCAGATAGAAGGAAACAGATAGATAGATAGAAGGAATCAGATGGTTAGAAGGAATAAGATAGAAAGAAAGTAGGAATCAGATAGAAGGAATCAGATAGATAAAAGGTATCAGATAGATAGATGGAAGGAATTATAGAAGGAATCAGATAGATAAATGGAAGGAATATGATAGATAGATAGATAGATAGATAGATAGATAGATAGATAGATAGAAGGAATCAGATACATAGATGGAAGGAACAATAGATAGAAGGAATCAGATAGATGGATAGAAGAAATTAAGTAGATAGAAGGAATAAGATAGAAAGCAAAAGGAAACAGATAGAAAGATAGAAGGAAACAGATAGAGAGCAGGAATCAGAAATATAGAAGGAATCAAATAGATAGAAGGAATCAGAAAGATAGAAGTAAGGAATCAGAAAGGAATTAGATAGATAGAAAGAAGGAATCAGATAGATAGAAGGAATCAGATAGATAGAAAGAAGGAATCAGATAGATAGAAGGAATCAGATAGAAGGAATCAGATAGAAAGATAGAAGGAATCAGATAGATAGATTGAATCAGATAGATAGATAAATAGATAGATGGATAGACAGAAGGAATCATATGGATAGATGGACGGAATGATAAATAGAAGGAATCAAATAGATAGAATTAATCACACAGATAGAAGGAATACGATAGATAGGTAGAAGGAATCAGATAGACAGAAGGAATCACACAGATAGAAGGAATCAGATAGATAGGTAGAAGGAATCAGATAGACAGAAGGAATCACACAGATAGAAGGAATACGATAGATAGGTAGAAGGAATCAGATAGACAGAAGGAATCACACAGATAGAAGGAATCAGATAGATAGGTAGAAGGAATCAGATAGACAGAAGGAATCACACAGATAGAAGGAATAATATAGATAGACAGATAGATAAATAAATAAAGGAATCCGATAGATAGATAGATAGTATAGATAGATATAGATAGATAGATAGATGGAAGGAATGATAGATAGGAATTAGATAGAAGGAATCAGATAGATAGAAGGAAATAGATAGAAGGAATCAGATAGATAGAAGTAATCAGAAAGATAGAAAGAAGGAATCAGAGAGATAGGAAGAATCAGATAGAAGAAAGGAATGATAGATAGGAGGAATTAGATATAAAAGGAATCAGATAGAAAGACAGAAGGAAACAGATAGATAGAAGGAAACAGGTAGATAGAAAGGAATCAGATAGATAGAAGGAATCAGATAGATAGAAAGAAGGAATCAGTATGATAGAAGGAATCAGATAGATAGAAGGAACCAGATCAGAAGTAGAAGGAATCAGATAGATAGATGGAAGGAATGATAAATAGAAGGAATTAGATAGAAGGAATCAGATAGATAGAAAGAAGGAATCAAATAGATGGAATCAGATAGATAGAAAGAAGGAATCAAATAGATGGAATCAGATAGATAGAAAGGAATCAGATAGATAGAAGGAATCAGATAGATAGAAAGAAGGAATCAGTATGATAGAAGGAATCAGATAGATAGAAGGAACCAGATAGATAGAAGGAATCAGACAGATAGAAGGAATCAGATAGATAGATGGAAGGAATGATAAATAGAAGGAATTAGATAGAAGGAATCAGATAGATAGAAAGAAGGAATCAAATAGATAGAATTAATCACACAGATAGAAGGAATAAGATAGATAGGTAGAAGGAATCAGATAGACAGAAGGAATCACACAGATAGAAGGAATAAGATAGACAGATAGATAAATAAATAAAGGAATCCGATAGATAGATAGATGGAAGGAATGATAGATAGGAATTAGATAGAAGGAATCAGATAGATAGAAGGAAATAGATAGAATGTCATGTATAGTGTACAGTTCCTATAGCGTCTTGTGCTTGGGTGCGAGGAAAACACAGGAGACATAGGTTGAAATGAAATGACTTGTATTACTTCATACAAGCATGCTGAAAAGTTCACACAGTTTGCAGGAACAGAGTCAGGAGACACAGCAGGCCAGAGTAATTTCAAGCACTACAATAAATCTCCAAAGCAGGTTCAGGATCTCTTCTCTGTACCGTAATTCCTCTGCAAACATGGATTCACCAAACAGCAGGTTTCCAGAGTCCAAAAGTGTTCAAAGGTTCCTCAGTAGGGAATAGCTGGAGTACAAGTTCAAGGTTTCCAGGAGTCAGGTCACAGACTGACTGAGGCTTGATTCAGGAGCACTGATTGTTCAGCTGAGGCTGCTTAAGAAGCAAGAGGGAAGAATCAGGGCGGGAACATGAAAACTGGAACTCCATATTAACTGAGGGCAAGAGCTGCAGAAAGACAGAAAGCAAAATGGCCGACGGAAAACTGAGTTTCAAGGAACATGTCAACAGAGACAAAGAACCTTACATTACTCCCCCCTTAGGGGCAACCTCCGGATGACCTCAGACCAGGCTTGTCAGGGTACCTCTGATGAAACTGGTGGAGCAGGCGAGGAGCATTTACATTGTTGACTGGTTCCCATGAGTTGTCCTCCACTGGGTAGCCCTGCCATTTAATCAAATATTGCAACTGATTTCTGTACAACCTGGAATCTAGAATCCTTTCCACCATAAATTCTTCCTGACCATCGACCAGCACTGGGTCAAGGCAAGGAGAAGAACGTCCAGGAAACGTATTGGGTGTTGCAGCCTTTAGTAGGGATACATGAAAGACAGGGTGGATTCTCATAGTTCTGGGCAGCTGAAGACGACAAGCAACAGCACTTATAATCTTACTGATCTTATAAGGTCCAATGTACTTATGTCCCAATTTAGACGATGGAATCTTTAATTTAAGATTTCTGGTTGACAGCCAGACCAAATCTCCTACCTTGAAAGCTGGTGCAGGTTTACGAAATTTATCTGCTGCTTTCTTGTACCTTTCCTGAGCCAATTCTAGATTTTCCTTTAGAAGATCCATATTCTTTTGTAAAGAAGTGATTCTTTCAGCCACTGCCGGCAAGGGCGTATCTATGGGAAATCGAGGAAGAATGTTAGGATGATAACCTAGATTGGAGTAAAAAGGAGACTGCTTAGTGGAGGCGCTCTGAGAGTTGTTATAAGAGAACTCAGCCAGTGGAAGTAGATCCACCCAATCATCTTGTAGGTGGCAGATAAAGCAGCGGAGATACTGCTCCAGGGTCTGATTGGTTCGTTCTGTCTGTCCATTAGTCTGAGGATGAAAAGCAGAAGAAAGGTTTACTTTAATGTCCAATGCTGCACAGAAATTTTGCCAAAACCTTGAAGTGAATTGCACCCCTCGATCCGAAATGACCTCATCCGGTACTCCATGTAAGCGAAACACATTCTTAATCATCAAGTCTGATGTCTGTTTTGCAGTGGGTAAGCCGACACAAGGGATAAAATGAGCTGCCTTTGTTAGACGGTCAACCACCACTAGAATGGTGTTCTTCCCTTGAGAGGTTGGTAACTCCACAATGAAGTCCATAGAAATGGATCCCCACGGGCGGGACGGGGTGGGAAGAGGTTGCAACAGACCAGTTGGTGAGGAGCGAGGTGTTTTGCATCTTGCACAGACTTCACATGAAGTGACATAGTTTAAAACATCTTTCCTGTAAGTGGGCCACCAAAAGAAACGAGAAAGAAATTCTTGTGTCTTTAGAATTCCCCTATGCCCGGCTATCTTGGAATCGTGGATGAGTTGCAATACTCTCAATCTGACTGTTTCAGGTATATACAGACGTTGTCCCTGAATCCACACACCATTCTTAAAGACAAGACTTACGTCCCTTGGGGGTTGAGCCAACAAAGAATCCGCATGGTATGCTTCCTTGATGTCCTTAAGTAGGTCTTGATTATGAATCACTCCCAGGAATCTAGAGTCAGGAAGAATAGTCTTAGGAGGAGTAAGTGGACGTGTCTCTGCTGAATGAATCCTAGAGAGTGCATCAGCCTTTCCATTGTGCGATCCTGGTCTATAAGAAATGACAAAATTAAATTGGTTTAGGAAAAGATTCCAGCGAGCCTGGCGAGGAGTCAGGCACTTAGCCGACCTGATAAATTCAAGGTTACGATGGTCTGTCAGGACGACTATTTGCTGTGCAGCTCCCTGAAGAAGGTGTCTCCATTCCTTGAAGGTGGCAATAATGGCCAACAATTCTCTATTGCCCACATCGTAGTTCCTCTCAGCCGAAGACAACTGCTGGGAAAAGAAGGCACAGGGATGCAAGACATTCTTCTCATCTGTTCTCTGAGAGAGTATAGCTCCAACGGCACAGTCTGAAGCATCCACCTCTATTATGAAGGCAAGCTCGGGGTTGGGATGTACTAAGATAGGTGCGGTGGTAAATTTATCCTTTAAACAGGAAAATGCTTCCTGAGCTTGCGGGGTCCAGGAGAACCTAGACTGTTTCCGGGTAAGTTGGGTGATAGGTGACACTACCTCAGAAAATTTTTTAATGAAACGTCTATAGAAGTTGGCAAACCCGATGAAGCGCTGCACCTCCT
This sequence comes from Oophaga sylvatica, assembly GCA_033576555.1. Classification (NCBI taxonomy): domain Eukaryota; kingdom Metazoa; phylum Chordata; class Amphibia; order Anura; family Dendrobatidae; genus Oophaga; species Oophaga sylvatica. The sequence continues at coordinate 24,338 of JARQOD010000757.1, read as the reverse complement.
TCACATTTCTAGGAATTGGCCAATCCTTGATGGCTTGGGTCTTGCTTCCATCCATACTAATCCCTTGCGTAGATAGTACATACCCCAGAAATTGAATTTCGGTCCTATGGAATTCACACTTTTCAAGTTTGATGTAGAGATGGTTTTGTCTTAGGCGTTCTAAGACCATTCTCACATGTCCATGATGTTCCTCTGTGGAGTTAGAAAAAATTAGAATATCATCCAGATAAATCACCACAAATGTATCTAGGAGATCCCTGAAGATATCATTCACGAAGTGTTGGAAAGTGGCTGGGGCGGTACTCAGACCAAAAGGCATAACTAGATATTCAAAGTGTCCATAGCGTGACCTGAAAGCAGTCTTCCATTCATCCCCAGGTCTAATACGGACCGAGTTATAGGCCCCACGGAGATCCAATTTAGAGAAAATTTTGGCATGCCGCACTCTCTCCAACAACTCAGGGATTAAAGGCAATGGATAACGGTTTCTAATAGTAACCTTATTGAGTTCCCTATAGTCTATGCAGGGTCTCAGAGATCCATCTTTCTTCTTCACAAAGAAGATGGGTGCACCTGCGGGAGATGAAGAGGGGCGTATGAAGCCCTTGGCTAAATTTTCGTCTATATAATCCTTCAAAGCTTTTAGCTCGGGCCCCGCTAGGGGGTAGATCTTACCAAAAGGTATCTCGGCTCCAGGCAATAATTAAATTGGACAATCATATGGATGGTGAGGAGGAAGCTGATCAGCGTTCTTCTTGTCACATAAATCCACATAGTCCTGTGTGAGACAGTGAGGGTATGTGTGTTGAATGGGGTACATTTCACCTAGGTACTTTGCTGACGGGTATAAGGGAAATGTATGGCTTTGTAGACCTAGTGGTAGAGAAAGGTCATTACACCATCCATTCAAGTACACGCTTGCAGCTCAAACCTGTGGCCACTCAGGTGATAATTAGGAGACCAGAAAATGGGTGTCTGAAAACACAATCTGTGAGCTAGCTTAGCCTGGACACAGGAAGGTGTCCTGGCACAAGAAGCAGTCTCCAAGAGTGGAGCTAGCTTAGCCTGGACACAGGAAGGTGTCCCGGCACAAGAAGCAGTCTCCAAGAGTGGAGCTGGCTTTAGTCTGGACACAGGGAGGTGTCCCGGCACAAGAAGCAGTCTCCAGGAGTGGGAGCACGCTCAGTCTGGACACAGGAAGGTGTCCCGGCACAAGAAGGTGTCTCCAGGAGTTTGAGCTATCTCAGTCTGGGTGCAGGATGTACCCCGGACACAGGAGTAGTCTCTGTGAAAATCCATGCTGGTAGCTGCTGAATAGGAGGGGATCTCTCTCAAGTCTGGACATTGAAGGTGCCTTCAGACACAAGAAGGAGTATCTGTGAAACTCCATACTGGTAACATATATCATATGTGTTGTTTTGGGTCAGGCTGGTAGAGCCGGGACCCGGATAGACAGGGCAATCTATCTATGTGTAGTTAGTGGCTAGACAAGCCTAGGTTTTCTGTTTATGCTTTATTTTTATCTGTTTGCTGTGGACTTTAATAAAGCTGGTTGCTGCCAGTTTTTACACCAGAACTGCTGTCTGAATGAACTGTTTTCGTGCCATTCTGTCTATCCAGACAGCGATCCTGGAGCTATATCCCCTGGAAATGTTACACCTGGTATACAGCTGGTAGTTCAGGGACTGACATGGTTCCTTTAGGAACAGAGCAAGCTGAAACTCCTTGACTCATCTGTTTCTCCGGAAAGTGTAATTCCTTGGTCTCCCAGTTAATCGTAGGATTCTGCGCCTGCAGCCATGGTAGCCCTAGAATAATGGGAAAGTGGGGAGAAGAGATAAGCATAAAAGACATTTCTCCTGATGATCTTTACCCATAAGGACCCTCAAAGGCTCTGTTTCTTGATCCACTGGTCCAGAAGTCAGTAAAGAGCCATCCACAGTCTCCATCTGTACTGGAGTAGCCTTCTTCACTGAACGTATCCCCTGTTTCAGAGCAAAGGAGATATCCATAAAATTTCCACTTGCTCCTGAGTCGATCATAGCAGAGCTAGACACCCAGACTGAGTTAACCCAGAGTTTGATGGAAAGGAAGCAATGAGAATTGTTTCTTTTACAACTCAGCTGGGACATCGCTGAGGAAACTTGAAAAATTGCAGCGTTTATACCGTCATCGTCCCCAGAACTAACAGAGTTTAAGTCCGAGAAATCAAGATCTCTTGCAGCAGATCTCTCTGGAGCCTGAGGCTCGGACATGACAGAGCTCCTCTCGCAACACTCACAATGAATGACTGCTGCAGTAGTCTTACGAGAACGGCTGGGCAGTTTATAATGAAGTGCCCTGACTTACCACAGTAGAAACATAGATTTTCCTTTATACGATGTTCTTTGCGTGCATCACTAACCCGTCTTTGTAAAGAGTCCACCTGCATGGGTTCAGGTTCTGGTTCCCTTGTGATCCTACTCAAAGGTTCCTTAGCTGAGGAGGGAGGTAGTAAAAGGTTAGTGCGATTATTTTCGAACCATCTCTCTTGTCTGCGTTCAGTCAGACGAGCATCAATACGAATACAATAGTTAATAAAGTCACCTAACGCAGTGGGAGGGTCGGCACGAGCAAGTTCATCCTTAATCAGTGGAGACAACCCTTTCCGAAAAATAGATTTCTTAGCGGAAGTGTCCCAAGTGGTATCAAGAGCCCATCTCCTGAAATCCAAGGCATATTCGGCTACTGAACGCTTACCTTGGCGCAAAGTTAACATGGCTGCTTCAGCTGTTGCACCTCGATTGGGGTCATCAAACACCTGCCCCATGGCTGAAATAAAAGCATCAAGGTGATTCAAACAATCATCCTCAGTCTCAATCAGAGGGTTTGCCCACATCAAAGCCTTATTGGTAAGCAACATGATTATAGTAAGCACTTTGGATCGTTCAGTGGGAAATTGTGAAGCATGTGCAGAGAAAAATAAATTGCATTGATTAATAAATCCCCTGAATTTCTCACGTTCACCGCCAAAACGAAAAGGAGGTAATTTGGGGATCCCAGAACTCGGGGTTATGGCAGGAGCCTGGGCTCTTTCCTCTAGAGCCTCAATCCTGGCTCGCAATTCCTGGGTAGTCTGTCCAAACACTTGCAAATTATGATTAGTAAGGTCCTGTAGGCTTGCAAAACGGGTTTTTAAAGTCTGTACATCTGAAAGGATTGTATCAGTCACTCCGCAAAGTTCCTTTATGCGGGCCTCCATCTTCCAGATCTTTTAAGGCAGAAGTGCTGGAAGGAGAAGAGGAAAGGAAAAAAAAACCAAAACAATAGTGTTTACCTGTGGTAACACTGCAGAGTAAAATGTTAAGGGAATGCGCTCACCTGGAATGGTTGTGAGAAGTCACAACCACTGTCATCACATAAGGTATTTTAACGGACATCTGATATCCACAGTCACAGCAGACACGGCTTTCCCAGACCCAGCAGACACTAAACATTGGCTCCTGAATCTTGTCATGTATAGTGTACAGTTCCTATAGCGTCTTGTGCTTAGGTGCGAGGAAAACACAGGAGACATAGGTTGAAATGAAATGACTTGTATTACTTCATACAAGCATGCTGAAAAGTTCACACAGTTTGCAGGAACAGAGTCAGGAGACACAGCAGGCCAGAGTAATTTCAAGAACTACAATAAATCTCCAAAGCAGGTTCAGGATCTCTTCTCTGTACCGTAATTCCTCTGCAAACATGGATTCACCAAACAGCAGGTTTCCAGAGTCCAAAAGTGTTCAAAGGTTCCTCAGTAGGGAATAGCTGGAGTACAAGTTCAAGGTTTCCAGGAGTCAGGTCACAGACTGACTGAGGCTTGATTCAGGAGCACTGATTGTTCAGCTGAGGCTGCTTAAGAAGCAAGAGGGAAGAATCAGGGCGGGAACATGAAAACTGGAACTCCATATTAACTGAGGGCAAGAGCTGCAGAAAGACAGAAAGCAAAATGGCCGACGGAAAACTGAGTTTCAAGGAACATGTCAACAGAGACAAAGAACCTTACATAGAAGGAATCAGATAGATAGAAGGAATCAGAAAGATAGAAAGAAGGAATCAGATAGATAGGAAGAATCAGATAGAAGAAAGGAATGATAGATAGGATGAATTAGATATAGAAGGAATCAGATAGAAAGACAGAAGGAAACAGATAGATAGAAGGAAACAGGTAGATAGATAGAAGGAATCAGATAGATTGAAAGGAATCAGATAGATAGAAGGAATCAGATAGATAGAAAGAAGGAATCAGTATGATAGAAGGAATCAGATAGATAGAAGGAACCAGATAGATAGAAGGAATCAGACAGATAGAAGGAATCAGATAGATAGATGGAAGGAATTATAAATAGAAGGAATTAGATAGATAGAAGGAATCAGATAGATAGAAAGAAGGAATCAAATAGATGGAATCAGATAGATAGAAAGAAGAAATCAGATAGAAGATAATCAGATAGATAGAAAGAAGGAATCAAATAGATGGAATCAGATAGATAGAAAGGAATCAGATAGATAGAAGGAATCAGATAGATAGAAAGAAGGAATCAGTATGATAGAAGGAATCAGATAGATAGAAGGAATCAGATAGATAGAAGGAATCAGACAGATAGATGGAAGGAATGATAAATAGAAGGAATTAGATAGATAGAAGGAATCAGATAGATAGAAAGAAGGAATCAAATAGATGGAATCAGATAGATAGAAAGAAGAAATCAGATAGAAGATATCAGATAGATAGATAGAAGGAATTAGATAAATAGAAGGAATCAGATAGATAGAAGGAAACAGATAGACAGAAGGAATCAGATAGATGGAAGGAATGATAGATTGAAGGAATCAGATAGATAGAAGAAATCAGATACAAGTAATCAGACAGAAAGATAGAAGGAATCAGATAGACAGAAGGAATCAGATAGAAGGAATCAGATAGCTAGATAGATGGAGTGATAGATAGATATACAGTATATAGAATGAATGATAGATAATAGATAAAAATTGAGATGATGAAAGAGAAATGTGGAAAAAATGATAATTAAGTAATTTGATTTTCCAGATCCATGACAGCACCGTGAGTGAGAGATGGATTCCGCCCCCAGAAAACAGGAAACCTGCAGTTGGAGATAAAAGAAGGGGGCGGCACCTCTCTCCTCAGTTTTGTTTACAGAGCATGGAAGGTGACCGTCTTTAGTTTAATTGCTTATATTATTTATTTTATTTTTTTGAACCATGTATATATCTATACACGCACATAAAGGTAACTTTATACCACATTATTATTGATACTAATTTCCTCATGAACCATACCACCATCACCAAGATAGGGTGGGAATAATGCGGTGCTGTCATGGATCTGGAAAATCAAATTAACCGTAAGTAATTATCATTTTTTCCCTTCCCCATGACAGCACCGTGAGAGGAAGAGATAGAAAGATTCCTAGGGTGGGATGACAGCAGATAACACTTTCCTTCCAAAGGCTAGATTTGAACGCCCTAGGTCTAGCCTGTAATGACTAAAGAAGGTAGAGGGTGATGACCATACTGCTGCATTACAAATCTGTTCTACAGATGCATTAGCCCTTTCAGCCCAGGATGTAGCCATGGCTCTCGTCGAGTGGGCTGTTACCCCCAGTGGGGGCATTCTGCCCAAGGAAGAGTAAGAAAGAGAGATAGACATGCGAAGCCACCGTGCAATGGTTGATTTGGAGGCCTGTCTCCCCGTTTGTGCCATGGAAGGAGACAAAAAGGGCTGGCGATTGTCGCCAGGGCTCCGTTGCTTCTAGATACTGAAGCAGGCAACGTCTAACATCTAGACAATGGAAGGTTTCTTCTCCCTGGGATTTTGGATTGGCACAGAAGGAGGGTAAGATTATTTCTTGGTTTCTGTGAAATTTTGAGTTTACCTTCGGGAGGAAGGCTGGGTCAGTTCTAATAACGACCCTATCATCTAGGATGGTAGTATATGGTGGGTTAGCAGAGATAGCTTGTAACTCGCTAATACGTCGCGCTGACGTTAGGGCCACCAGGAGAACTGTTTTAAAAGTTAGGGTTTTAATTGAGATGGATGAAATGGGCTCAAACGGAGGTGAAGTCAGAGCATTAAGAACTAAATTTAGATCCCAGGGAGCTATCTTCAAACGCGGCTTAAAGGGTCTGGACGTAAATGAGGCTCAAATGAACCTGTATACCCAAAGGTGGTTAGCAAGTTTCTGTTCAAACAACACACCTAATGCTGCGACATGTACTTTTAGAGTACTGGTAGATAGTCCCCTCTCCAGACCTTTTTGGAGGAACTCCAGTACTTCGGATATTGGGACTTCTTGACTTATATTTGATGGGGAACGTCCTGAAAACTAAGAATTTTTCCCAGAACTTCTGGTATTTTTCTCTTGTTACTTTCTTTCTACTTGCAAGCAAGGTAGTAACTAATGGCTCCGAGAAACCTTTTGCTAGCAGAAGTCCCCTCTCAAGTTCCATGCGGTGAGATGCAGTCTGTGAACTTGAGGGTGTAGCACTGGACCTTGATGTAGGAGATCTGGAAGCTCCGGCAAGATCCATGGGTCCGAGACGGACATGCGTCTGAGCCACGTGAACCATGCCCTTTTCGGCCAGAAAGGTGCTATCAAGATCATTCGCACCCCATCGTCCCGAATTTTCTTCAGGATTGTTGGAATTAGTGTGAACGGGGGGGAACGCATATGCTAGTTGGAAGTTCGACTGGTGTAACAAGGCATTCACCCCTTCTGGATTTTCCCTCGGATTCAGCAAGTAGAATCTGTCCACCTTCCGATTTTGCCTTGTGGCGAATAGGTCTACTTGTGGAGTTCCCCAGCCGGCACAGATTTCTCCAAATACCTTCTGGTTTAGGGACCACTCCCCCTGGTGTAACACATGGCGACTTAGAAAGTCCGCTACAAGGTTGTCTGCCTCTTTCAGGTGTGTGCTCGATATGGACAGAAAATTGACCTCTGCCCATAGGAACAATTTTCTGGCCTCTTCCATTAGTAATTCTGACCTTGTGCCCCCTTGTCTGTTTATGTATGAGACAGCTGTGCTGTTGTTGGACAAGACCACAAGGTGTTTCCCTTTGATATCCTCCGTTATCTGAAGGATTGCCTGTCTCACCGCTGTTAATTCCTTGAGGTTGGAGGTTGCTCTTATCATTCTGGGCCCCCACTGACCTTGTAGAATGTGGTTTGACATATGTGCGCCCCAGCCCAGAGGTCCTGCGTCTGTGGTCAGTACTACTGGGTCCTGGATTGACCAAGGAACGCCATTCTTTAGGTTTGATGTCTCTTGCCACCATTTTAGAGAGTCCCGTACTTGTGGAGACAACGTGACCTTTTGATTTAAATTGACGGGGTTTTTCGCTTGCTCGGCTATTATCTGCCACTGTAAGTGTCTGGTGTGTACCTGAGCCCAACGAACCGCAGGGATTGTTGCAGTCAGCATACCTAGGAGTGACATTGCCCCCCTTAGTGATGTGGATTGACTCGATTGCATATGGTCTATCCTTTGCTGTATAACAAGTATTTTCCTGTTCGGGAGAACACTTTCTTGCGTAAGGGAATTTAATTGGATACCCAGAAACTCCTGTATCTGGACTGGAATCATTTTTGATTTTTTTAGGTTTATTATCCAGTCCAGGCTGGTTAGTACCTCCCGTACCCTTTTTACCGCTTTTATGCCATCCACCTGGTTGTCTGCTAGAACGAGAAAGTCATCTAAATATGGGACTAGAAGTATACTTTCTTTTCTCAGGAAGGATGCTATTTCTGAGATTGTCATGGAAATATATATGTATTCCATATATTCAATGTATATTCATATATATGCATTCGCAGTTAGATCTCACTTGCTAAAAATCCTGTGCTCACACATATCTATGCAAAAGCTGATGCCAGCTATAATCAGTCGTTTAAGACGACCCTGGCCTTCATAAGAAACAAGAACAGAAAGTCTTAATAGATATCTATTGTTTTCTTTACTAGTCATGCAAGAAAGCTAGGGCAAAGAACAAAAACAATAAATCTGCAACTTCAGCCCTTTTATCATAATTATCATACTTACACTAGAACAGCCAATAATCTAGCAGTTTTTAATTGTATGTTAATTGACTAACCAGCCCCTTTTTGTAAACGTATAAAACCTTGAATGAATAATAAACATGTGGTCTTGACGAACTGCTATACTGACACTTCCGTGTGGACAGTTTTCATTTCGTTCTGAGCGCTCAAAAAGATATTTAGGATAAAATTGGGAACAGCACCAGCAAACACCTGCAGGATAGATTTATCCTAATTAAATTTCCATAACAGTTGGCGCCTGCATGAGGGGCAGTGGACGAAACACACGGGGACCTGCTGACCGGAAAGACAGAGGTGTTGGCCATGGCCTTGGCTCACTGGACGGAGATTGCGCAGCTCCATAAGTAAGGTAAGAAAATCTTGTCATCTTACCTGAAAGTCCCTTGTGTCCAGTCCAGGTCTTACACCTCTTGCCGGTCAGGTGTGGTCACCACCGCATTCCCAGGTAGTGTAAAAAGTCCACACCCTTATCCAAAACCCTGGGATATAAGTTGTTTGCTGCTGTGCTGTGTATGTGTTTCATGTTTTATGTGAACCGGGAGAAAAGTTGGAACGGTGACTGTGTTTTTGCTTGCTGATTTCTGGAAGCTGTATAGCAGGAAAACCACATTGCTGGATAAATTCTCACAGATTCCTTCACACATCGGAGGGAGACAATCCCAGTATTCCAGGTGTGAAGGGTGGGGGCTTTGTTTGGATAAATTCTCACAGATTCTTTTACACATCGGAGGGAGACACTCCCAGTATTTCAGGTGTGAAGGGTGGGAATTTTGTACAGGCTATTACAGAATCCTGTGGCCGGCGTACCAGGCAGGGCGACCGGTCTCTACAGGGTAATAGACTTGGAGCATTGGCGTGCTCAGTGCAATTGGTGAGTTATCAGTTACCAGAGCAGCTTGTATGTGTCACAGATCATCTAAAAGAGGGATTCGTATACTCCCGGGTGTTTGTTTCATTTGTACGTCTTCCTGTCTGTATCAGGTATCGCTGCTTTAAATTTACACTCAGAGCAGTGTGCGCTCTGTCACTATCTCATTCACTGCTGGCTGCAGCAGCGAGAAACCCCTTTGACCCCCCTCCTCTGCTAATCATGTTGTCACATCTGTTTCCTGGTTTTGATCTTTTTAAGCTAGTTTTTTGGCTACAGGCTGTAGCGTGAAAATTCTCAGGCATTCAGACTGAACTGTATTCATTTTTTTTGCTATTCTGAGGGATAATCTTTTTTTTTTTTTGATACGTGATTTCAGTGTCTGTAGAAGCAGCAAGCAGAGATATAAGGGAGGAGGGAGCAGCACCAACGAAAAGTATTTTTCTTTTTGTTTTTATCATTTTACATCAGTTTTTCCACCTCTTTTCTGTTTTTAATTAGCTGTTTTAGTAACAAGGGTTTTTTCTTCTTGTCAACCTTGTTGTTTTTTAGAGTTTTACTATTAATACGTTTTTTTTTCCCTCCCTTTTTTGGATCAGCTTTTTGTTTTTGGAGTTTTTTTTTTTTTTTGGTCAATCTTATTCCTAAGAGTTTAACTAAACTGTGTAGGGTTTTCTTTCTGTTTTTCTTTTTAAATCTAACTTTTTGTTTTAAACTTTTTCTTTTAAGTACATTTTTAAATAATTTTGGAGAGGTTTTTTTCTAATCAATTTATTTTAGAGTTTTATTCTCCAACCATTTTTTAAAAGAAAAAAAAAAGCACAACATCTAGTAGCGTGCTTTAGACCAAGGTCAGAAACACAGATAAGAAAACTGCAGTCTGAGGGAGAATACACAAACAGCTGCGCAGCGGCTTCACTCACCCCTCCCATCAGGCATTCAGCGAAGACAAGAATTTCAGTGCTCTTGCACACAGAATCAGAATGCAGCAGTTTTCAGATTTTTAATAACCTTTGTTGAATAGGTTTTTGGAATAGACACAGTACGTGAGAAATCGAAGGGCTAGGCATGTGAATAGAAGGTCAGAGTACGTGAGAAGCAAATGGACAGGCAGACTTTACGCTGCACAATGAAATGTTTTTTTTGTTTTTTGTTTGAAAGGCACAGGAAAGTTTGTTTATAGATTACCGTCTGCTATAAAAGAGCAGTGGTGCATCGTGTAGAAGGTACAGCAAGTTAATTTGATCGGACCAGGAAGTGATTTTTTATGTGAATAAGATTGAAAAGGTGTTAAATCGTCTGTGAGAAAATGATCACTGACATGTCACAAGAGCAGAATTCAGAGTCACACACATCACATGTCCATCATGTGGAGACACGGGACAGGTGTAGTCTGCTCTCATTGAATAAGGAGCCTTGTACAGGGAAAAACGCTCCCCGCCTCTCTCCACAGCTAGAAGGCATTTTTGTTTCAACGGTCCCCTCTCAAGAATCACAGGGGGACACCCTCTCGTCTTTCTTCTCTCAGTCCCTTTCTCCTTCTTCTTCAGACTTTTCTCCTCTTTCCTCGCTGCCATCCCTCTCTATCCTTCTTTCCCTATCATTCCTTCTTTCCCCTCCCTCACATCTCTGACACATCCATTTTCTTCCTCTTCTTCATCCTCTCCTCCTTCATTTTCTCCTCTCTCCCCTCCATCTCTCCCCCCTCCTCTTTCCCTCTCTCCTCCCACACCACACCCACCTGCTCGTGCTCGCGCTCCTCCTCTCAGGCACATCCCACCGCTCCTCATTAACACCTCCCTTCTCTTCCTCTTTTTTCTACTTCGTTATCAACTGGGTCAACGCCCAATCAAAGCAATGTGGTGTCCCTGTATTCAGTGCCTATCCCAAGCACAGTACAAACATTGCCAGTCATTATATCAGGAGAAGAAAGTGCAAATCTCCCTACACAAAACGCTGCAGGTAGGCCCCAGACACAACAGCTAGCAGAGCCCACAGCCAGGGTTTCACAGGGGGAGGTGTAGCTACAGACACAAATGAGGAACCTCAGTGCCGAGCAGGGCTGCCAGCATGGAACCATGACACTGATCCACCACAGCCTCAGCAAGGAAGAGGGAAATCCCCATGCAGCAAGACAACTTTTAAGCCCAAATCTCACCCAGTATATGCACCAAGCACACCATGTCACTTCTCATCTGATGAAGATGAAGACACAACGTCATACATGCTGCCCAATACTAGGGAAGAAAACCCACAAACACCAAGAGAGCAGGGACAGGTAGAGGCACCATCCTATGAGCCCTTCATCCCAAGCCAGGTGATCAGTATGCTGCCAGACCCAGGGATACACCCCATGCCATTTTGCCAAAAAATACAGCAGATCCAGCGAACGTATGCAGCAGCCTGGATTGATCTCTGGACCGTAATGGAAATAAAAGCAGGTGATGCATTCTGGCCAATTATGAGAGAACACTTCAAGCTTCCAGCAGAGTTAGATGCGTATGCCTGGGAGACAGGACCAAAGCTAATTGAGCAGCTCAGAGAATGGGCCAAAAGCAAACTGACAGGACAAGCTCTCAGCCTACATGACATGAGTCAAGACAAGACAGAGTCTGTGGAGAAGTTCCATGACAGAGTGATGCAAGTGTTTCAAGATTTGGGCCTCATTACCCATGATCAGACACACAGATGGATGTTGGCACAGGCTTTTGTGCATGGACTGAGAGAACCAATCAGGAAACCACTGGTAGTAGCCAGGCCTGAGTACACGTCAATAGCAATGGATACTCTGCTCGCAGTAGCAAAAAGGATTGAGTCCCGCCGGGACAGAAGGGATGTCCAGTGTTACAACTGTGGCGAGTTTGGTCATTTCCGGAACCGGTGCAGAACACTGACTTCGCCCAGAAGAAGAAGAAACACAGAAAGCAGTGAAGAACCCCGTCCATAGGACAGGAGCACGCCAAGTCCACAGGGAACCCCATCAGTGGGACCAATATCCTGAGAGTGGATGGCGTAGTCAGATCTTTTCTTGTGGAACTCCGCAACCTCACCTATCTATCAGAATCTTCTGCGTCCTGCATGGGAATTGATGGTCAAGTCAGATTTTTCCAGATTATGAAGCCCCTGAGCGTGTGGACTCAGCCAGAACGCTCCATCATGTCCCAGTTTGTTGTGTCAAAGACCTGCACCCTCAACCTATTGGGAGTGGACCTACTGCAGAAGCTGAAAGCGACCAGAGTGTTCCAGGAAGATGGGACCATGACACTTTCTTCACCCCTGACCCAAGAAGAAACAGGAACAACCACACTGCAGACCTATCACAGGAGGTGCTGGACATAGTACCAGAAAAGCCACTCCATCACCCAGAGTCAAGATGTCTCTGACCAACTGAAGGTCTAAGTGAACTCGCCTAAGAAGACGGCCTGAGAACTTTGACATTGGCCAGAACATTCAACTCAAGAAGGACCCTACTCGCTTCATGGAATGGCAACACCTCATCCGGCTCCAACGCCAGAGGTTCATCTTTTGCAAGCACCAGGAGGTGCCCCCTGCAATCAACCAGTTCACCCAGGCCCTAGACCGGCAAAAGGCCACTCAGCTCTTCAAACTTGTGCACAAATACTGACCTGAGACCGAGCTGGAGAAAAAGAAACTACTGATGGCCCGTGCTGAAAAAAAAAAGCAGCCGGTGAAGGAGACGTCCCAACAAGAAGACCCCCTGTGACCAGAGCAGGTGCTAACACAGTGACTGCCTTGGTGGAGAACAAGAAAGCCAGCTGGTCGTCATCTCTCATGATGTGGATCCTAGTAGGCGGCTTGTTTTCCCGCCAGCTCTGTGCCGGGAGATGGGAGTCCCCTGACGCATAGTGAAGAACAAGGCCAAACTGGGCTGCCTCGCCTATCGGAATCAATCCCAGCTTTCCACAGTGAAGAAAAAGACTAAACCCCACTGAGTTCAGAATGGTGCAAGGCCTGGAGGCCGTGAAAGAGGCTACGGTATTTGAAACCCCAACAGTGCTGAACCGTCACACTCTGCTCTCAAAAGTCCCAGTCACCGCAACAGTATTCACGGTGATTAACCTGGCCAGTGCCTTCTTCAGTGTTTCCCCTCCACCTGGAGGCCTGCCTTCAGGCACCAATGCAGTGCATATGGACAGTGTTGCCTCAAGGTGCTCAGAACAAGCCCTTCAAGTTTCACCAAGACAATATCCTCCATCCTCGTCAACTGGATTGCAGAATATGCAAGAGTCACTCTTCTACAACACGTGGATGACCTTCTCTTTTGTGTGGTTGACATCGATACCTGCACAATCCATTCCTTGTCTCTCGTACTCTACCTGGAAGAACAGCAAAGCAAGGTCTGGAAGAACAAAGTCCAGTGATGTCAGAAGCAAGTTACATCCCTGGGACACTGTATTGCCCACCAGACGAAACACATGTCAAAAGACTGGAAGACCACTGTGGAGAAGATGGCTCCCCCAACAACTTCAAAAATGCTGCAGGCCTTCCCTGGTCTAGTGTCGTATTGCAGAACTTGGATCCCTGGTGCCTCAGTCCTAATGTAGCCTCTGTGTGCTTGCATCAAAGCAACCCCGCTCCTTCTATCGGATGCAGCCTTCAACTCATTCAGAAGACTGGAAGAACTCCACAGTCTCAGCGCCAATACCAGGCCTACCTGTGTCATGTATAGTGTACAGTTCCTATAGCGTCTTGTGCTTGGGTGCGAGGAAAACACATGAGACATAGGTTGATATGAAATGACTTGTATTACTTCATACAAGCATGCAGAAAAGGTCACACAGTTTGCAGAAACAGAGGCAGGAGAACACAGCAGGCCAGAGTAACTTCAAGCTCTACAATAACTCTCCAAGCAGGTTCAGGATCTCTTCTCTGTACCGTAATTCCTCTGCAAACATGGATTCACCAGACAGCAGGTTTCCAAAGTCCAAAAGTGTTCCAAAGTTCCTCAGTAGGAAATAGCTGGAGTCCAAAATCCTAGGTTTCCAGGAGTCAGGTCACAGGCTGACTGAGGCTTGATTCAGGAGCACTGATTGTTCAGCTGAGGCTGCTTAAGAAGCAAGAGGGAGAGAATCAGGGCGGGAACATGAAAACTGGAAACTCCATATTAACTGAGGGCAAGAGCTGCAGAAAGACAGAAAGCAAAATGGCTGACGGAAAACTGAGTTTCAAGGAACATGTCAAAAGAGACAAAGAACCTTACATTACTCCCCCCTTAAGGACAACCTCCGTTGACCTCAGACCAGGCTTGTCAGGGTACCTCTGATGAAACTGGCGGAGCAGGCGAGGAGCATTTACATTATTGACTGGTTCCCATGAGTTGTCCTCCACTGGGTAGCCCTGCCATTTAATCAAATATTGCAACTGATTTCTGTACAACCTGGAATCTAGAATCCTTTCCACCATAAATTCTTCCTGACCATCGACCAGCACTGGGTCAGGGCAAGGAGAAGAGCGTCCAGGAAACGTATTGGGTGTTGCAGCCTTTAGTAGGGATACATGAAAGACAGGGTGGATTCTCATAGTTCTGGGCAGTTGAAGACGACAAGCAACAGCACTTATAATCTTACTGATCTTATAAGGTCCAATGTACTTATGTCCCAATTTAGACGATGGAATCTTTATTTTAAGATTTCTGGTTGACAGCCAGACCAAATCTCCTACCTTGAAAGCTGGTGCAGGTTTACGAAATTTATCTGCTGCTTTCTTGTACCTTTCCTGAGCCAATTCTAGATTTTCCTTTAGAAGATCCATATTCTTTTGTAAAGAAGTGATTCTTTCAGCCACTGCCGGCAAGGGCGTATCTATGGGAAATCGAGGAAGAATGTTAGGATGATAACCTAGATTGGAGTAAAAAGGAGACTGCTTAGTGGAGGCGCTCTGAGAGTTATTATAAGAGAACTCAGCCAGTGGAAGTAGATCCACCCAATCATCTTGTAGGTGGCAGATAAAGCAGCGGAGATACTGCTCCAGGGTCTGATTGGTTCGTTCTGTCTGTCCATTAGTCTGGGGATGAAAAGCAGAAGAAAGGTTTACTTTAATGTCCAATGCGGCACAGAAATTTTGCCAAAACCTTGAAGTGAATTGCACCCCTCGATCCGAAATGACCTCATCCGGTACTCCATGTAAGCGAAACACATTCTTAATCATCAAGTCTGATATCTGTTTTGCAGTGGGTAAGCCGACACAAGGGATAAAATGAGCTGCCTTTGTTAGACGATCAACCACCACTAGAATGGTGTTCTTCCCTTGAGAGGTTGGTAACTCCACAATGAAGTCCATAGAAATGGATCCCCACGGGCGGGACGGGGTGGGAAGAGGTTGTAACAGACCAGTTGGTGAGGAGCGAGGTGTTTTGCATCTTGCACAGACTTCACATGAAGTGACATAGTTTAAAACATCTTTCCTGTAAGTGGGCCACCAAAAGAAACGAGAAAGAAATTCTTGTGTCTTTAGAATTCCCCTATGCCCGGCTATCTTGGAATCGTGGATGAGTTGCAATACTCTCAATCTGACTGTTTCAGGTATATACAGACGTTGTCCCTGAATCCACACACCATTCTTAAAGACAAGACTTACGTCCCTTGGGGTTGAGCCAACAAAGAATCCGCATGGTATGCTTCCTTGATGTCCTTAAGTAGGTCTTGATTATGAATCACTCCCAGGAATCTAGAGTCAGGAAGAATAGTCTTAGGAGGAGTAAGTGGACGTGTCTCTGCTGAATGAATCCTAGAGAGTGCATCAGCCTTTCCATTGCGCGATCCTGGTTTATAAGAAATTACAAAATTAAATTGGTTTAAGAAAAGATTCCAGCGAGCCTGACGAGGAGTCAGGCACTTAGCCGACCTGATAAATTCAAGGTTACGATGGTCTGTCAGGACGACTATTTGCTGTGCAGCTCCCTGAAGAAGGTGTCTCCATTCCTTGAAGGCGGCAATAATGGCCAACAATTCTCTATTGCCCACATCGTAGTTCCTCTCAGCCGAAGACAACTGCTGGGAAAAGAAGGCACAGGGATGCAAGACATTCTTCTCACCTGTTCTCTGAGAGAGTATAGCTCCAACGGCACAGTCTGAAGCATCCACCTCTATTATGAAGGCAAGCTCGGGGTTGGGATGTACTAAGATAGGTGCGGTGGTAAATTTATCCTTTAAACAGGAAAATGCTTCCTGAGCTTGCGGGGTCCAGGAGAACCTAGACTGTTTCCGGGTAAGTTGGGTGATAGGTGACACTACCTCAGAGAAATTCCTAATGAAACGTCTATAGAAGTTGGCAAACCCGATGAAGCGCTGCACCTCCTTCACATTTCTAGGAATTGGCCAATCCTTGATGGCTTGGGTCTTGCTTCCATCCATACTAATCCCTTGCGTAGATAGTACATACCCCAGAAATTGAATTTCGGTCCTATGGAATTCACACTTTTCAAGTTTGATGTAGAGATGGTTTTGTCTTAGGCGTTCTAAGACCATTCTCACATGTCCATAATGTTCCTCTGTGGAGTTAGAAAAAATTAGAATATCATCCAGATAAATCACCACAAATGTATCTAGGAGATCCCTGAAGATGTCATTCACCAAGTGTTGGAAAGTGGCTGGGGCGGTACTCAGACCAAAAGGCATAACTAGATATTCGAAGTGTCCATAGCGTGACCTGAATGCAGTCTTCCATTCATCCCCAGGTCTAATACGGACCAAGTTATAGGCCCCACGGAGATCCAGTTTAGAGAAAATTTTGGCGTGCCGCACTCTCTCCAACAACTCAGGGATTAAAGGCAATGGATAACGGTTTCTAATAGTAACCTTATTGAGTTCCCTATAGTCTATGCAGGGTCTCAGAGATCCATCTTTCTTCTTCACAAAGAAGATGGGTGCACCTGCGGGAGATGAAGAGGGGCGTATGAAGCCTTTGGCTAGATTTTCATCTATGTAGTCCTTCAAAGCTTTTAGCTCGGGCCCCGCTTGGGGGTAGATCTTACCAAAAGGTATCTCGGCTCCAGGCAATAATTCGATTGGACAATCATATGGACGGTGAGGAGGAAGCTGATCAGCGTTCTTCTTGTCAAATAAATCCACATAGTCCTGGTATACAGCTGGTAGTTCAGGGACTGACATGGTTCCTTTAGGAACAGAGCAAGCTGAAACTCCTTGACTCATATGTTTCTCCGGAAAGTGTAATTCCTTGGTCTCCCAGTTAATCGTAGGATTCTGCGCCTGCAGCCATGGTAGCCCTAGAATAATGGGAAAGTGGGGAGAAGAGATAAGCATAAAAGACATTTTCTCCTGATGATCTTTACCCATAAGGACCCTCAAAGGCTCTGTTTCCTGATCCACTGGTCCAGAGGTCAGCAGGGAGCCATCCACAGTCTCCATCTGTACTGGAGTAGCCTTCTTCACTGAACGTATCCCCTGTTTCAGAGCAAAGGAGATATCCATAAAATTTCCACTTGCTCCTGAGTCGATCATAGCAGAGCTAGACACCTAGACTGAGTCCACCCAGAGTTTGATGGAAAGGAAGCAATGAGAATTATTTCTTTTACAACTCAGCTGGGACACCGCTGAGGAAACTTGAAAAATTGCAGCGTTTATACCGTCATTGTCCCCAAAACTAACAGAGTTTAAGTCTGAAAAATCAAGATCTCTTGCAGCAGATCTCTCTGGAGTCTGAGGCTCGGACATGACAGAGCTCCTCTTGCAACACTCACAGTGAATGACTGCTGCAGTATTCTTACGAGAACGGCTGGGGCAGTTTATAATGAAGTGCCCTGACTTACCACAGTAAAAACATAGATTTTCCTTTATACGATGTTCTTTGCGTGCATCACTAACCCGTCTTTGTAAAGAGTCCACCTGCATGGGTTCAGGTTCTGGTTCCCTTGTGATCCTACTCAAAGGTTCCTTAGCTGAGGAGGGAGGTAGGAAAAGGTTAGTGCGATTATTTTCGAACCATCTCTCTTGTCTGCGTTTAGTCAGACGAGCATCAATACGGATACAATAGTTAATAAAGTCACCTAACGCAGTGGGAGGGTCGGCACGAGCAAGTTCATCCTTAATCAGTGGAGACAACCCTTTCCGAAAAATAGATTTTTTGGCGGAAGTGTCCCAAGTGGTATCAAGAGCCCATCTCCTGAAATCCAAGGCATATTCGGCTACTGAACGCTTACCTTGGCGCAAAGTTAACATGGCTGCTTCAGCTGTTGCACCTCAATTGGGGTCATCAAACACCTGCCCCATGGCTGAAATAAAAGCATCAAGGTGATTCAAACAATCATCCTCAGTCTCAATCAGAGGGTTTGCCCACATCAAAGTCTTATTGGTAAGCAACATGATTATAGTAAGCACTTTGGATCGTTCAGTGGGAAATTGTGAAGCATGTGCAGAGAAAAATAAATTGCATTGATTAATAAATCCCCTGAATTTCTCACGTTCACCGCCAAAACGAAAAGGAGGTAATTTGGGGATCCCAGAACTCGGGGTTATGGCAGGAGCCTGGACTCGTTCTTCTAGAGCCTCAATCCTGGCTCGTAATTCCTGAGTAGTTTGTCCAAACACTTGCAAATTATGATTAGTGAGGTCCTGTAGGCTTGCAAAACGGGTCTTTATAGTCTGTATATCTGCAAGGATTGTATCAGTCACTCCGCAAAGCTCCTTTATGCGAGCCTCCATCTTCCAGATCTTTTAAGGCAGAAGTGCTGGAAGGAGAAGAGGAAAGGAAAAAAAAAAAAAAAACAATAGTGTTTACCTGTGGTAACACTCCAGAGTAAAATTTTAAGGGAATGCGCTCACCTGGAATGGTTGTGAGAAGTCACAACCACTGTCATCACAGAAGGTATTAAACGGACATCTGATATCCACAGTCACAGCAGACACGGCTTTCCCAGACCCAGCAGACACTAAACATTGGCTCCTGAATCTTGTCATGTATAGTGTACAGTTCCTATAGCGTCTTGTGCTTGGGTGCGAGGAAAACACATGAGACATAGGTTGATATGAAATGACTTGTATTACTTCATACAAGCATGCAGAAAAGGTCACACAGTTTGCAGGAACAGAGGCAGGAGAACACAGCAGGCCAGAGTAACTTCAAGCTCTACAATAACTCTCCAAGCAGGTTCAGGATCTCTTCTCTGTACCGTAATTCCTCTGCAAACATGGATTCACCAGACAGCAGGTTTCCAAAGTCCAAAAGTGTTCCAAAGTTCCTCAGTAGGAAATAGCTGGAGTCCAAAATCCTAAGTTTCCAGGAGTCAGGTCACAGGCTGACTGAGGCTTGATTCAGGAGCACTGATTGTTCAGCTGAGGCTGCTTAAGAAGCAAGAGGGAGAGAATCAGGGCGGGAACATGAAAACTGGAAACTCCATATTAACTGAGGGCAAGAGCTGCAGAAAGACAGAAAGCAAAATGGCTGACGGAAAACTGAGTTTCAAGGAACATGTCAAAAGAGACAAACAACCTTACAACCTGACTACGAGAAGTCTTTCCGTCTACCTGATGGAAGAAAGAAGGTCATGCTACTGGAGTCCTGGCACGGATTCACGGGGAAAACAGAGACTTTTAGGCTGCCTCTCAGCCCGCTTGGATCCAGTTGCAAGAGGAGCACCCTCCTGCCTGATGGCAGCATCTGCAGCACACACCTTCCTGGACAAGGTTGCTGACATCACTCTTGGACAGCCACTGGAAACTCTCACTCCACACGACATCTTGGCAATCCTCAATCAAGCTCAATCAACAATAATCTCCCCACCGCCAGGCATCTTTGTGGCGCCTCTATCGCTTTTGTCTCATAATGTCACCGTCTCCAGACCTACAGTCCTCATCCCGGCCACTCTACTCCCACTCCCAAGGGGGATACAATATGGACTTTCCAGAACAAAATTTACAGAATTTATCCTCTACTTGGATGGCTCCAGATTTTCAGATGATGAAGAAGTTTCCACACAGGAAGTGCAGTGACCAGCAATCAAGAAATCCTGTGGTCCAGAAGTCTGTCACCTAGCCTGTCAGCCAAGGAAGCAGAACTGATAGCGCTGACGAAGGCCTGCCAGATGGCAGAAGGCAAGACTGCAAACATCTACACCGACTACAGGTACTCGCATGGCATATCACACAACTTTGGGCCCATCTGGGCTACAAGGGACTTCATCACAGCAAACGGACAACCGTGAAGCATCATGGAGCCTTCAGGGACCTGCTGGGTGTACTCCAACTTCCAAAATGGTGGCAATTTGAAAAAATCAAAAGCGCATGGAAAACTGAGAACAGAAGAGGCGTGAGGCAATAACATGGCGGACATGGCAGCCAAAGAAGCGGACAAAGGAAGACAACATGGAGAAGTGGGAGAGGTCGTAGAGCCGGACGGCTACTACATGACGACTGAAGACAAGAAACCTGACAAAAAGACGTCCTGGGATCTGCTCAAGAAGTTGCAAGTCCAAGCTCCAAAAGGCGAAGAGCTGAATGCGAAAAAAGCAACACGTGAAGAAGAAAGGCTATCTACAATGGACTTTTAAACCCTGCCTACCGCGAAGTATGTACCCTGTGGTGGTTCAATGGGCGCATGGACCCACCCACAGATCAAAGACACAGATGAATGATCTGATTGGTGCTTACTGGTTCGCTTCAGGGATCTCCACCCTAACAGCCAAATTCACCAGCAGCTATCTGACCTGCGGCAAATGCAAGCCTGGACGTGTAGAAGAAAGTCCCCCTGACCTCATCCGGCAAGACCACTCTACCAGCTTCAGAGGATCCAGATAGACCACATCCAGATATCGCCAAGTGAAGGATTCAAATACGCCATTGTGGTCAAAGAAGTGTTTTTAAGATGGACAGAAGCCTTCCAAGTCAGCAAAGACTACTGCAAAGAAGCTACTTTCGGAAAATCGTGTGCAGATACGGGGTTCCAGAAATGATAGAGAGTGCTCAGGGGCCCGCATTCACCGCAAATCTGACACGAGAGATCTGGTCAGCGTAGGGTCAGACCTAGGCTTACACACTCCTTACCACCCCCAGAGCAGCAGGAAGGTAGAAAGACTGAACGGAACACTTAAGAATAGGATGCTGAAAATTGCCCAAGAGACACGCAAACCATGGCATGAGACACACCCCCAATTGCACTGTTTAGCGTAAGGCACACTCCCAGAGACCCAGAAAAGCTGTCACCATGCGAAATTTTGTTTGGGTCTAGTCCCAAGTTAGGTGCATTTTTTCCCTCAGCAGCAGAATATGCAAAATGATATCTTGTTTGCTTATTTAATTGAATTGGTCAAAAACTAATGTCCATTCTCGAGTTTTTCTCTTCACTGCCAGATTTGATGGTCCTGTCCAAGAGCCCCAGATGACACCAACCTCTGTGTAACTAGAGGGAAAGCCTGCTTGGATCCACGTATCGCATTGGAAGGAAGCTCCCGTACCAGGAGAGACACCTAAGCCATGAAGGATGTCGTGGATGCTCTGACTGACCAGACAGATGACCTACCTGATGAAGAATACACACGTTTTTTCTGAACATGCAGTTAAATAAAGAGACTATGATTGCAAACACATGAACCCCTGCTAGGGACAGTCCTCCTGATCGCCCATTTGCGAAAAGTCTGTATCGGTAGGGGAGGCATATCTCAACCCGCCGGCAGTACAAAAGAGTTGCAGCGCTTTGGGACAGGAGCAGGTTTTTAGGGCAAGTGGTATCTAAGGGGGGACTGTCATGGAAATCTATATATATTCCATATATTCAATGTATATTCATATATATGCATTCACATATATAGATAGATAGATCTCACTTGCTAAAAATCCTGTGCTCACACATATCTATGCAAAAGCTGATGCCAGCTATAATCAGTCGTTTAAGACGACCCTGGCCTTCATAAGAAACAAGAACAGAAAGTCTTAATAGATATCTATTGTTTTCTTTACTAGTCATGCAAGAAAGCTAGGGCAAAGAACAAAAACAATAAATCTGCAACTTCAGCCCTTTTATCATAATTATCATACTTACACTAGAACAGCCAATAATCTAGCAGCTTTTAATTGTATGTTAATTGACTAACCAGCCCCTTTTTGTAAACGTATAAAACCTTGAATGAATAATAAACGTGTGGTCTTGACGAACTGCTATACTGACACTTCCGTGTGGACAGTTTTCATTTCGTTCTGAGCGCTCAAAAAGACATTTAGGATAAAATTGGGAACAGCACCAGCAAACACCTGCAGGATAGATTTATCCTAATTAAATTTCCATAACAAGATTATCTTTGTGAAAATACGTGGGGCTATTGAAACCCCGAAGTGTAGGCATTGGTACTGGTAGGGGAACACCCGCAATTTCCACTAATACCCTTAGAAACTGCTGATGCCCTCCAAAGATTGGGACATGATAGTACGCATCTGAAAGATCTATTACTGCCATGTAGCAGCCCGGATACAGTAGCTTTACTGTAGATCTTAGAGTCTCCATTTGAATCTTTCTAACCGGATATACCGGTTTAAGGCCCTTAGATTGCAGATCACCCTGTTGGAACCATCCAGTTTTGGTGTTAGAAACAGGGTGTTGTAAAAGCCTGTCCCTTCCTCGTGGGACGGGACCTTTACAAGCACTTCCTTCTGGATAAGGAGCTGAATTTCTTCCTCCAGAAAGATTTGATTAGTTTTGGAGACCCGTGTAACTACTATACGTTGAGGGGGGAGGGTGGTGAAGTTTTGTTTTACCCCCTTTTCCATCAGGTTGGTTATCCATTGTGAGGACGGCAATGCCTTCCACTGATGGACAAAGAACCTCTGGCGTCATTGGTGTTTTGGGTCTGGTTTGTGTGGAGGTTTATTGAAGAGGAAACCTCTGTCTTTCCTATCCCTCCAGGATTTTCCCCGCATGGCTCTATCAGCTGAGCGGCCTCGGCCTCCTCTACCGGACCCCCGAAAGGACTGCCGAAAGTCCCCCCAGCGCCTTTTCGATGAAGGCGGTGGAGGAAACCATTTCTTTTTGTCTGCTGCTTTTTCCAAAATTTCATCTAGGGCTTTTCCAAATAGGTATTGCCCTTCACAGGGGACTCCGCAGAGTTTAATCTTTGACTAAACATCTGCTGACCAGTTTTTTAGCCATAGAGCTCTAAAGGGTATGCCACACTAAACAGCGTCGCTAACGAGATCGCTAAAAAACGTCACTATTTAGCGATCTCGTTAGTGACGTTGTTGTGTGTGGCATGTACTAACGACGTGGCCCCTGCTGTGATCTCGTTCATCGTTCTCATCGTTCCGGACCCTATTTTTATCGTTGGCGTCCCGCTGGTGAGTATATATCGCTGAGTGTGGCACCTTTTTTTTAGCGATGTGCGGTGTTTTTGTACCGCCAAAGTCGTTAAGGAGATCGCTAACCGCAATAGCGTCCTTAACGACATCGCTAAATTAGTGCGCTACTAGCGATATTAAAACGATCCCGCTAGCGATCGCATTAGTATGCGTCGTTATCGTGATCGCTAGCGGGAGCGTTTAGTGTGGCAGTACCTTAAGACCACAATTAGATAGGGCACATGCCCGGGCCGCAGAGCGGACTGAATCAACTGCCGCATCTGCTAGAAACCCAGCAGCTTTTTGTAAGGGGGGATTACTTCAAGCAAGGTATCCCTCGGACATTTGTTTTTTATCTGGTCACTTAGTTCCTCCAACCACTTAATCATAGCACAGGCCGTGCAAGTGGCGGCTACCCCCGGTTTAAATGACCATGCTGACGCCTCCCAGGCTGACTTAAGAAAAGCATCAGCTTTTTTGTCAAGGGATCTTTTAATGCTCCCATATCCTCAAACGGAAGTGCTATTCCCCTGGAGGTACTGGCTATGGCTGCGTCTAATTTTGGCGCTTTATCCCATTTTTCGCAGATTTCATCGTCAAAGGGGTATTTTCGTTTTAGGGCTTGTGGAACCGACATTTTTTTTATTCTGCTTTTTCCACTCCCTTTTAATCAAATTCACCAGGTTATCATGGAACGGAAAAACTTTCGGCTTTTTTCCTTCCAAATTACTAAACATCGTGTCGTGAACCGACTTTTGTTCTCTAGGTGTTTCTACCCCCATAGTTGATCTGACCAATTTAAGTAATTTCCCTATATCCTCAGATAAAAAATAGGGGCGACCATATTCATCATCTGAGGACTCTGCTTCTGAGTCATCGGAAGCTGCTATTTCCCCTGGTTCGTCTCCCGACTCTACATCTGAACTATGTACAGGTGAGGGAGGGCAGGGTGTCCCCGTATGTGTCAGCTGTTGCTTAATCTGCTCTTTTACCGAGGATTTTACTTCTTCCCTAATCATTGTTTTAATGTTCTGGATGGCGACTCTTGCGCCTAAGTTTTATCTATAC